>DWDW01001686.1:0-11203 GCA_018245635.1 Mimoniades versicolor eupheme | reverse complement strand
ACATCACGCCGGTAATCCCATCAGAGGTCGGCAGAGTAATGTAGTACACTCCCACGTTACACCAGTTACGCTTACGTCCAGCTATGGAATAAGTGGTGAGCCGATTGGCATACAGCGGGCACATATCCAGACTCCGCGTCACTACTAGAATATCTAAAGTAGAAAAATTTGGTAGTGCCTGACCCGGGAATTGAAACCAGGACAGCCCAATCGGTAGTCGCACTTGCAACCAACACGACTAACGAGGCAGTCATAATATGATTATATTTGAATATAAGTTACATATTAACACTTACATTTCACTGAATAGACTTGTAATGTTCTTTTCATTAATATAAAAAAAGTAACATCAGGCCTGTAATCCCCGAAGAGGTAGGCCGAAGAATCTAGAACACTCTCACGTTTCACCAGTTACTTTTAAGTCCCACGATGTAATAGGTGGTGCGCTTATTACCAATTGCCTATTGCATTTTGATAAATATGAAGATATTTATATAACAATACAAATGTAGGTCGAAGATCATGAATATAATCTGAGGCACGGCGTCTCTAGGCACTCCAATTTGTCAATTGTCTGTTGTAATACGCCAATAGCTTATTCAATGAGGCATGAACACGATGGTTCTGTTGTCGCGAATTTTGTGAATATAATTTTAGTTGTTCGTTTCAACGAGGCCACTCATTTCGCTCAATAATATTGGATATTTCTTATCTACATAAAACTTCTAAACAATACTTTAGTCATCACTATTAGCCTTCGGAGGTCCACTGCAGGACATAGGTCCCTAATCGGCACGATTGGTCCCGGTCTCGAGTCCTCCGAATCCAGCAGTAGCCCGCTGTCTTCTGTAGGTGGTTAGACCACCTATTATAATATTCAACATTTATTATTTTTTACTTTAAACAATTATTTCTTGTCAAGAAACTAATGTTAGTCACGTTCGATATTTTCTCTTAACAATACATGTATGGAAAACAATTTATGAGCAATTTACTAGATATCTAATTATAAAGATATCTAATTATACCTACACACAAACAGACAAACAGCTACAAGAATTTAATAATCTCGTTTTTAGATTTCTATTACGGTAGGACCAAAAATGAATAAATAACACATACCTAACAAAGGAAATCTTCGCGGCAATATTTGCGTACGGAGAAATGTTGAAATATGAGGGTTTATATAGAAGAAAGGGCGTATATAACACGGCGAGTTGGAATTAAATATACATGTAATCTGTTAACTTCGTACTCTTAAGCCAACAATGCTTGCAAGATTCATTACACGTCTGTCAAGCTTGCTTAGTTGGAAACGATAAGAATTAAGAAGGATTGTATTGTTCTATCGTGCATAGCCCTTAACTGTTGTGTCACGCTAAAATCTACGAGTGCGGATTGAATTGTGAGATTAACCCGTTACCCTTTCAGGAATCCTCTGAGATGTGTCATTAAAGTCGGAAAACGTCGTGGTTTATGTTCATAATGGTATCTTTGTATTCATATTGCCAAAACATAGCGACGAATAAAATAGTTTTGTAAGTCCTGGCATCTGTCACACTGGAACACCTGGCAATATTGTTACATATTGGAATAGATTACCATACAAAATAGATCTAATTTTCCCAGCAAGCCTACGTTCGCGTAGAAAGAGGTAATTCGTTAGTGAATTTCAGTAGCTATCTGATCGTTTACAAATGATAGAAAAATATTACGCGTAAAGTTTTATATGCAAGCATTTTTTTTTGTGTGATGCCGTAGTAAGATTAATAGCTACCTACTTGATAACATTTCAAAATTCTTCCTTTAACTTTTTGGCCTATAAATCAAACCGTTAGCTCTGATATAACCATAAAAAGAAGGAATCGATGTAAAAGGTTAAAGTGGAAGCTATTCGGAGTAAGTGGGCGCTACGCCAAACAATAAAAATGCTTTAGTACTTGCCTTCATTTACTAATTTAAAGTAAACTCATTGCTGTTAGAAAAACACTAAGAAAATACATTGTTTGTTGCGCTAAAATATTATTGTAATATTGCAAAAACCAAAATCGTGTATTGATAATTAATTTAACAATGGTAACAGAGTGTTGATGAAAAAATTAAAAAGTGCATACACTGCACGTATATATCCAACGTACAGAAACGAAACAGGTGTACTGTGCGAACGTGGACGGAAGGAACAAGGTGCCGAGAGAAGCCAAGACTCACCTAGCAATCAAATATGTTGGACACTAGCTAATGGGGTAGACGAACGTAACTTAATATTCACGCTATATAAACTCACGCTTATAATATCCCTAGAAACAGATATGGGATCGTCGAAGGCTCCTATTATCCCTCTCAAGGAAATACACTCTCGTGGTTTATGATGTACCTGTTAATTGACGTATTAATTTATTTTCCCTATTTGAAAATTGCACTCAATTGAATTGCGTGACTGTATTCAGAATTGTTGTTCGAAACGGCCGTCACAAACATTTCAAATGATGACAATATCCTCGGCCTAGAACATGAAATTACCCAAATGTTAGAATTAGGTACCTACATACATAAATATCGCAACATACTGAGCAATTCTGACGTAGAACATTGGACATGTTCCGAGCAGTCTCACCTTGAAATCCATGTATTTATTTAAAAGAAACATAGGGGATATTCACAACAGAATCCGGCGGGGATTTGGTTTACATTATGGGGAATAAGCCTTGGTGGCACCGGTCACATCATTCACAGAACCCCACGTGTAGGTCGAACCTTTAGCGAAAGCGAAGCTTACAGTTTTTATTACACAGACCACATGCTCTAATACAATACCGAAACGAGTGTAGCCATTTGTTATAACTAAAATATTGTCAATTACGACATCTTACCTTAAATTTTGATATCAAGCGCTTATGGAACTTAATCAATTTTGCCATAATTTACGCCGATTGATTAAGTTGTTAGTTCTTTCTAATTAGTTTAGTCGTATAGTTTCTGTTTCAAAAAGAAACTATGCGATGAAATAGAGCTATATATTAGCATTGTACTCGTATATACTGCACCGCGAAAATAAGTAAAGTAGGTAAAAAAATCATAACGCTGTCAGAACGACAATTATATAGCTTTTAAGTACCCAGTTACCAAAGCTACGATATCAAGTTTAAAATTGATATCAACATAACGAGAAACTACTAAACGTAGGTACATTATCCAGTGGTTGGCAATAAAAATACTCCACCCCGTGTGCCAACACAGGCACGCGACGCCGTACCGAGTGACCATTAGTACTAATTTAGCGAGAGAGCAATCTTTACGGACGCCGCCGCTACGTTCATCTGATATCCGATTACTCTATAGAACGATCGTTAGGCCATGTTATTGTCGTACAACATCGCAAACAAAATAACTGCTGTAAGAAAATATTTAATATAGTCAGTTTACTTTAAACAAATTTTAAGTCTATAGGTATTTATAATACATATAAGTTGTTAAAGTTATAAGTTTATTATAGGTAAGTTACTACAAAAACGATATTAGGTGTTCAACTTACACACTTAACACCTGTAATACCGGAGTACACTCCGTTAGTCGGAATTTAATAGCTGTCTATAATTTTATACACTGCCTTGTTAGTCCCGTATGATTGTAAGCCCGGCTGCCGATCGGGAAGTCCTGGGTTCAAATCCCGAATCTGTCACTATTGGATTTTTCTAATTTAGATGTTCTAGTAGTTGCTCGAAGTCTGTATTTCTGCCCGGCGTATAGTAATATGCTCATCACCTATTCCATAGTAGGACGCAAACGATACTGATGAAACGTGGGAGTGTACTACACTCCTCCGCTTAACGGCGGGATGGACTTTAATGAACATTACTAGAAGACGGACGAATAGTTGATTATACCTACAACGACATAGATGCATTTACAATTATAACATAATATAATACAGTATATTACTTCTTTATTGAGTCTAAATAAAGTAAAAGATTTTTGGAGTTTTTTCTGAAGCTTTCTTCCAAACAACCATCTCGAGGGTTTCAAGAATCAATTCATACATTTTTACAGTGATGGTTTCCAGCAAGGGCTGTGCGGTTCGTTGTGAAATCTGACAGGTGACGGGTGTCGGCCCACAATGGGTACGCCATCCTTATCGCTAAGAGGAAAATAAATGAGACTACTTTTTCCTACTTCACGAGCAAGTCACTCTGAATTTCATGTTTGGTTCCATTGTGTAAAGAATACACGGTTTTATATATAAAAAAAAGAATCTTAATACCTTTGTTTCTGTTCTCTAGACGCGTTATGAATTTTTTACCGTGGCAATTCCGTGTAGTGTTTTCCGCGCAATTTATGAAACACCGCGGCCCCATGCAATATGCGAATGCCAGTAACACGACATCGATACCTAAACGCCGCGTTTTTGCCCTTACATTATTTACCTTGTTATTTTTATGACGCGCGCGTCAAAAGGTTAGATTTATTGTTGTTAATCACGAAAGAGCTCCTCTTTAGAAATGTCACCGCCGCTTTTTCCCCGCTCACACTGGCAGCAACTCGCGGAGAATTTCCGAGATAGCGTGAAGCCCAATCATTTTGTTCGTTTGTGTCGAGATTTACGGTCGATATTATCGTAAATGCTCACTATAAATGTATCAAGACAGAACAATAAGTTGCGGATAAAGAATCTAGACACGGATGCTCAGCCAGTCGGAACAAATCCAGGCATGAAAGCTTTTGTCCCGGCCTACATAATACATAAATTATCGTGTTACATAAACTTACAGTACAGACATACTGAAGTATAAAAAGATAAAGAGCACGGAACCCATTTAAGTATCGACATTGATTTATCGTTATTACTACACTTCATTACGTTTCCCATTGAGAAACAAATGCCTACTTGCTATTCCGCGCACACCATGCCTATTTCTCGGTAATCTGAAATCTGGCCGACGATTTCAAAGTGCCATATACTTTGTTTGAATCGCGTTTGCTATCGGATTGTCGATAATTTTCTTAATAGGCCCTTTGATCGACTTATGTGCCACCCAACCCTAAATCACACAGCCTTGTTTCTGCTGCATACCAATGTCACTTGGGTCGCTAAAAAATAGGCTGAGACACAAGTAAAAGATTATGATTTATATATACATTATTGAATACTTCAAGAATATTCATCTTTGTCAAAATTAAAATATGTTTACCTGAAACAAATAATAAAATAGTAAAAATGATGAGGCAATAAAATTAGGGCATAATCCTAAACCGATTACGTACAGGTCAAATAAAATTATTACACAATAAGACCGAATGCCATCGATATTGTAAAGTATTCTCCAACTGCTCGAGCTAACAATAAACATAATACTCATGGGCAACATTTGGATATACGAGTACATAAACGTATTGTTAAAGTCCCCGGCAGGTTTTAAGCCTAGTGTATATTTTCGAAGATTATATGTCATATAATAGCAGCTTCTGCGGTATCAAATTTTATCATATGCCTAGCTATGTACACAGAACGTTTGTATCTATTTAAAACATATACAAGTTTGCAAATTATATCACATATTTTCGAAAATTTCCTAAAATCGGGATAGTTGCCAACCCTAGTAGCAGTTAATAGCTGACCCCTAACTCATATGGTAAGTGCTAGAACAGTTACTGATCGTTACTCATTTGTTTGCGTTCACTGGTTCATTCCCACTTCTGTGTACCAGTTTGTCATAACGTTGTTCTAGTATGAAACACTGTATGTGCGGATCGATTCGCTATGCAAGTTTATTGTTTAAATTCTGAAGTACGAAAGTAACATATAGTAATTATAATAATGTTTGGTGCCATTAACAAAACAGAAAGAGTATAACAGATACACATAGGACTCAATTCAGTGCGCATACTAAACTAAACAATAGTTAAGTAGCTGGAAAAATTATCAACAAAATATCTTCTGATTGAAATTGAAACTTGTACTGAACAAAATAAAAATATAAAAACAACTTTAATCGTGTAACCCGAAGTTTAGCAAATTATCCAGAAACAAGACACATTTAGATTCAACTCACGGATAGTTGCCCGTGGGTCTCTTAATGGAAGAAAACTATAAAACAATTATCTTCCATCCGCGACTAATTTTGCCAGGGGGGCAATACATTTATTTGTACGTACGCGTATACACAGGTGTGTATGTATGCTTAATATTATAAGTGTGCATGTATCCTTATTATTATAATACATTATTGTAAACAGAGATTTCGATGTTATATTTAATAAATGTAGGGTTCCCTGATAATACAACTGTAAAATGGGTAGTGGTTGATTTTATCAGCTATGACATTATGAAAATTGCTATAAATTTATATAAAGAAGTTTGTCATTTAAATCACTTCACTCAGATGGTTCTGTGCGAAATATGATTTATGTTTATAAATGCGAATATTTAATATAACGCACACAAAATATAATGCTAAATATAATCCAGTGCAATAATATTACAAATGAAGGTGTAGGAATGCAATAGAAGCCTATACAGTAGGTAGAACGTTCGTGAAAAGGCGATGACTGATCTTGCTTTTAATTTACAAAACTCTATATTATGTCATATTTATTGAAAACAAATGTAAAACATAGCAATAGCGATGCAAGGAATGCAAACGAGTATTTCAATAGAACTTATCACTAATGTAGATCTAAATTCCGCAATAAGACTTTCTTTTAAACCGACATTCTCACTTATTTTTGGTGCTAAACGCGAAATAGAAGTTTGATAGGGCGTTTTCAGGACCCGCTAGGCACCAAGCGGAACCAACAAATTACTTTTTAGCCGCCTGTCACTTGTCCGTGCATAACTTAGAGACTATGGCACAGATTATTATGAAATTTGTTATGGCAACTATGGCAGTTGGCATAGCTCATATTAAACATTATAATAATCTTATAATGAATCTCAAACTACCAGTTGGATTTTAAAAGTTTGGATCTCGACAGTTGAATTTTGAATATTGTAATCAGATTCATGAGAATTGCTATAGGCTACTTGGGATAATGTTACAAATGTTAGTTTTAATATTGATATTGGTAAAGTGAGTGCGAAAAAAAGCACTACCGAAATGCTTTACGCGCGCGCTGGCGTTATGGTTAGTAAATAAGAATATATTACAAAAGTGAGTAAGTCTGGAATAGTTTCCGCGACAACATAATCAACTCTATCTATCATAAGACACAATAAGCTGCAATAAAGCAAACATTTATTACGAATTTAAACGTGATTTCCGAACATAATTTTAACCGTCGCCACCACCAAAACTTTTAACGCTTCACTGTTAGACGCGGGTCTCCAGAATGAGAAGTGACGTTACCATAGATAGATGATGATGTAAACAAATAAAAACAAATTCTAAACAACTAACAATTGTTTACTTACAAACACAAACTGAAATTTGAAGAGCACCGGAGTTTTCATGAGAGGTTATTAACAATATAAAATCACGTATATATTATATGTTATTTCCTGAAAGTATGTATGTACATATATGTAATATAAGAAGAGAATCTTTCCTATCCCTCCAAGGAAATACGGATGTGATGTTATGTTAAGGAATGTCAGATGATCCTATTGACAAAAACCCATGTAGTATTCAAAGGCATTGTAGTAAAAATAATTTAATACAATAACCACTACACATTCGCATTAAATGTACGGCTAAAAGGCAAACGGTACGGCAGGAATTACTTTTTACGGATCGGCTACTTCGCCGCAGCTTCTCCCGGCGGCACGGGGAGGGCGCAGGGATGAATTGTGTTCAGTTTGCCGTAAGCCAACATTGCGTTATTACATACCTTTGTTGTTTTTCAACTGCCATTACTGATTTAGGCACAAATTTAATGCCAACTCTGTTAGAATATATGCGCAATGTACGAATATACACATAGCATACTGATCTACTTTAAATCAATGACAAGGATAGTTCCATTAGGTACAAGGATATATTGAAAAACCTATCAATAAGTAAAACTAAGCTACGGTTAATATACACATACAATAAAAGGTATCAATTCGAAAACAATATCTAGGTGCTGGTGAACGGGACTGATAAATCTATAACAACGTTTTATTTCATAAAACAAGTAACAAAACGTAATGGAATGAATCATTTCAATTTCTATTTACCTGGAGTTAAACGCTGCAGACAAATAATTGAATTTCACTCGCTGTGACCACGAATTATATGAAAAAAGCATGAGAATTCATAAAGGCATTACTTGCTTCAACAACGACCGATGTAGCGTTTACAAAAAAACAAAGGAAACATAACATTAAAAGCAGGATAAAACGTAAGTTCGGATAAATTTTCAATTATGCGTATTTCCTCCGATTTATTAAAAATCTGCTTGCATGTTTACAGAGTTAAATACTCTATGACTTCTTGAGAAACCCACTTCGGTAAAAAGAATTATTCGGCCCAACTGTATCATTATAAAGAAATGAAAATTTCAATATGTATGTCTTAACTCGCGAAAGCACTATATTTATGTTTCAATTGTTTCATATTGCTGTACCGCTCCCTTTCACCGCATTCCAAGTATTATGATGAAAGTATTAGAAGAAATATTAAGCAGCCAAAACACTGTTGTTGTACTTACACTATTGCAGTTGTTAGACAAAAAAGGCTGTATACATTTAACAAGGTGTAACTGCTGCAATGGCAACTAAGTCTTACAATAATTATGAATGACTGAGGGGAGATTATATTTTCCTTAAGTGCTAGCAAATTAAGTGACCCCCACTCTCTATTTGAGATGCTTTCTACGTTTGCTCCCAATTCACTTATTCGCTCATTTAGACTATGTGACGTTGTACATCATTTTGCTGCTTAATGCTACTGCTAAATGAATTATTAGGAACTTCGTATATTTGCACATTCACCATAGGATGACTGTCCAAAGGGTGTCATAGGATCTACTTACCGGCTCATATCTTATTACTCATAAATAACATCGTACAAATCTGATTAATAATTATTTTAAGGACGCATTAACAGAATGAGGGGAAATGCAGCGAAGTTTTTAAGAAAATGATTTTCAAGAAGTCTTACTCTCGGATATATTTTACACAATTATTTTTTATGGAGTACGCATACACCACGGCAAGGATGAAAATGTGTACTATAATATTCCTACTGAAATTGTTCTTAACGCCATAAATGTACTACAATGTCTCCGTTAGATATATGCCATTCAAATACACAAAGGTTTTCAATAACGAAAATTTTTGGTACAATCCATCCAGGCCTGTCTTATATTACGTAACATAACACCTGTATCCCCGAAGCGGCAAGCAGAGGAAAGCAGTACACTCTTACATTTCACTAGTTACGTGAACGTTCCATTTTCGATTAGGTGGTGACCATTTGACATACATAGGACACTTTTCCAGATTCCGAGCCACTAACATAAAATCTTAATTACAAAAATCCAGTAATGCCCGACCCGGGATTAGAACCCAGGACCTCCCATTCGGCAATGGCGCTCGCAACTAATACGTCCAACGAGATAGTCTACTACGAGTATAATAATACATGAATAATAAATAAACGGTAATATTTCTTTTACGTTAATCCTAAACAAAAATTAATCGACTGGATAAAGTAGTTATCGCTTTTTGATATGGACGCTTACCTTCGCATTATACGGTATATAGAATATAAAACAAAAGCATTATGTTGTAAAACGAATTGCCTGTAACTTTTTGTACCAAGCGTGTCGGCTCCATGCTCAAACGATATGCATTTTTTATGTGAAACTATTAATTAATGCAACCGTATTATGGTTTGCATTTAATTGTGCGCTTAAATGTTGTACATCGTTAACAATTTATATAAATATTTATTACAAAGGTATAGATATAATCTCGAAATACCAGGGAACTATGTTATAATTTAATAAGGGTTCTTGTATGCCTCGGGCCTATCGCAGAACTTTTACTACCCAGTATAGGTATACTACATAAACAATAATGAACTTGGCTTGGCTCTTTGTTCAAAATTCGAGGGTCAAAAAATAAAAGCCACTCGAGAATTTACAAACATTAGTAACATTGAGCAACGCAAATATAAATTTAAAAAAGAACGGTACGGCGCTGTATAAATTCAAAAGCTTATTAGTATTTAGCCCACAGCTATATAATAAATTGTGGATTACTTTCCAATTTTGTACCTGCAGTAGCAGCGAATAGAAAAGAAGATGGGAGCATATATTAAAAAAGTTAATTTATGTGTTCGAGAGTACCGCGATGTATAAAATCGAGTCTCCTTGTCAAACCAATGGCGTCGATATACTAAAAACGCTGTATCTTCTGCCTACCTCTCTGTAAATTGAATGTAATGAACGTTTTTAAGGCTTTCCAGGGAAAATATTAGCTTTTTCACGCGTGAGTTAGGAGTTTTACAGCCCGATATATAAAATGAAGTCTGCGGAATTTTCTCTCCGACTTAAAAGGAATTTTGCGAACTCGTACTCTCCGTTGTTGTTACCATAGGTAGAGCTACACGTTGATTACACACCCAAGAAAAACAAATACAACATTTTATCACATTTTCATCTGCTTCTTTGATTCTTTTAACGAATATATCGCATTTCGTTTTCATTAATTATATTTCTTATAAAACGATGATTAAAGTTAAATCGCCGCAGATCTGTAAGGATGTACAGACATATATGACACTTAGTGATCTCTGCCATCCCCATAAAGTACCGGGATTGAATCAATTAGATCATCAGATGATCTAATCTATTTATAGAGTACATCCTTGTGTAACATATAAATTTAATATCAAATGAAAATAAAAAACGGAATGAAAAATACATTAACCGTTTAATGGTAGTTACTATAAATTACTTACGATTTTTCAAAATGTTAATTTTACCATTCTATCATATAACTTGTAGACTATGTAGAAGTAAGAAGTAACATCCCGCCTGTAATCCCCGAAGAGGTAGACATTGGAATGTAGAACACTCCCACGCTTCACCAGTTACTTTTTTTACATCCCACGATGGAATAGGTGGTGAGCATCTTGCCATATACCGGGCACATATCCAGACTCCGAACCACTACTAGAAAGTCTAAATTAGAAAATGTAGCAGTGCCCGACCCGGGAATCGAACCCAGGACCTCCCGTTCGGCAGTCGCACTTGCAACCAACACGACTAACGAGGCAGA
>DWDW01001685.1:0-11203 GCA_018245635.1 Mimoniades versicolor eupheme | reverse complement strand
TGCGCTGCGTCAGACCCCCGTGTCTGACGCTCTGATGTTGGTTATGGGGGCAGACGTCGGTTGTGTGCTAGGCGTCTACGCCCGATCTCCCTATGGCGGTTCAGCAACGATGGCTCTGCCTCCGCCCTCGTCCGCTCCGCCTCTTTCTTCTTTGCCATCACCTCCTCGCAGAATGAGACAACAGCTCTCCAGGACCTGTCACTACTCACCATGGCCTTAACCACGGCGGGCAAGGACAGGTCCCGTCCGACTATCGTCACGAGTGCTGCGCGTGGCTCTACCCAATGTGGGCACTCCGCCAACGTATGCTGAGCCGTATCTGTGGCACAGCCGCACTCGTGACACACCGTCGTGGGCTCCTTACCGACCACCCTGCAAAGGTACTTCCCAAAGCAACCATGCCCCGAGAGGACCTGTGCGAGATGGAAGGTGAAAGCCCCGTGCCTCCTGTTGACCCATTCTGCGAGAACGGGCTGGACCGCCGCTATAGTAAGTAGACCTGCACTGGGCGTGGCAAGTCGGTTGCGCCAACTACGGACGAGTTCGGCTTGCGCCATTCTCCGCCATGCTGCCTTTGGTGGAGGGAGTTCACCGCGAGCCTGGGCCTCCACCCTCATTTTATATGCCCTCGCTAACATCTCCGCGTCTAGATCCCACGGTGGGGTTCCGGCTAACACGCACGCCGCCTCGAAGGAGATGGTGCGGTATCCCCTGATCACTCTGATCGCCATGACCCTTTGCGGTCTCCTTAAAAGGGTTCGGTTGCGGACGGTCAGAGCTTCCGCCCAGATGGGTGCCCCATATAGGGCCATTGACCGCACCACCCCTGTGTACAGGCGGCGGCAGCCAACACTCGGCCCGCCCACGTTAGGCAGAAACCGGCTTAGCGCTCCGGTGACCCTAATCAGCTTCGGCGTTAGACGCCGGAAATGTTCCTCGAATGTCCATCGGCTATCGAGGACGAGTCCGAGGTAATTCATCGTACGCAAGACAGCGATGGACACTCCGCTAACAACTAGTTGGGCATTTGCGGGAGGTGCCATCCGGGGCCCGTGAAAACACAGGGCTTCGGATTTGTTAAGGGCAACCTCCAGCCCCAGCCGCCGAATGCGTGCCACCACTTGGGCCACACCTGCGGTCGCCAACAGCCGTGCTTCTCTATATGTCCTTCCACGGGCAGTCACGAGGGTATCGTCCGCGTAACACGTTACGTCAACACCCCACAAGTTAGCTCCGCGAAGCACCCAGTCGTACCCGATGTTCCACAGGAGAGGCCCAAGGACTGACCCCTGTGGAACACCGCACGTCACCTCCCGCTGAACCCATCCGTCCTGCGTCGGGTAGCACACTGTTCTTTCGCAGAGGTATGAGGCCAGAATCCTCCTCAGGTACTTTGGTGTCTCGTGATACCTCAGCGCCTCCCTGATGCAGGCCCAGGGCAACGTGTTAAACGCGTTGGCGATATCTAAAGATACCGCCAGCAACACGTGACCTCGAGACACCGTGGCTTCCGCCAAGGCCCTCACCCTAACGATTGCATCAATGGTGGACCTGCCTCTGCGGAAACCAAACTGACGAGGATCCAAATCTGGTCCCGTACCCTCCATGTGCTCAACGAGTCGAGCGGCGACAATACGCTCGAAGAGCTTGCTCGTCTCATCGAGCAAAACAATCGGCCGATATGCGGATGGCAGGTCAGCCGGCCGTCCCTCCTTTCGTACCAGTACCAGCTTTCCCGTCTTCCACAAACGTGGAAACCGGCCCTCCTCTAAACACGAGCTAAACAGTGCCCTTAGCTGCGGCTCCAGAGGACCCAGGGCCAGATCCAGGGCTCGGCTGGGGACACCGTCGGGACCTGGTGCGGTGCTTTTTCCACGCAATCTATGTAGTGCCATCCGCAATTCAGCCTCTTCGACTGCGGGGACCACTTGGCTCTCAGTGACATTGACAGGCGGGGCCATTCGCGGTGGCGTCACTTCTTCCCTCAGTGGAAACAATGTGTCAACCACCGAAGCAAGCAATGCCGGCTGGAGACTTTGCGTCATCGGAGGTGCCCATGGTCGAAGCTTCCGCCTGACCATATTATAAGGCCTCCCCCATGGGTCGCTATCCAGGGTCTCCAGCAACTCCTTCTCGGCGCGATTTTTAGCTACTCCGATGGCTGCACACATAGCCGCCACTGCCTCTCTGTACTGCGAGTAGAGGCGCACTTCCTCTACTTCGTCGCGAGGACGCCGCCGTCGTTGCCTGGTATAAAGGCGTCTGGCCGCTATGCACAATTTCCGCATCTGAGCGAGCTCAGCAGACCACCAGTATACCCCATTTCTTCTAGGCCGACGGCTGGCCCGTGGCATGGCCGCATCACACACCCGCGAAAGAGCCATGCGGAAACGCTCAGCGTCTTCTTCCACTCCCACTGGGCTTGTTGATTGCGAAACCCAGGCCTGGACTAGGGCTGCCTCGACCAGTGTCTTTCGATCCAGTTGCCTAAGAGACCAACGAGGACCATCACCTCCCAGCGTTCGACTCGGGCCGCCCGACACGACTGAGAGAGCGGATACATCGAACCGGATGTATCTGTGGTCTGATAGCGTCTCCACATCTTCCAGCACCCTCCAGCCCCGAACATTGCGTGCCAGAGTTGCATCGGCAAATGTGACATCCACAATTGACCCGCCTTGTTGTCGCACGCATGTGTCAATCGAGCCTCGGTTAAGCACAACCAGCCCAGTGAGAACCGCCCATTCCTCAAGAGCTTCACCGCGCACTGTCGTCGCTCGGGATCCCCACGACACCGACTTAGCGTTGAAATCCCCAGCGACGAGCAGCCGACGGGGATGGCTCCCGCCGATTAATGCCCCCAGCTCCAGCAAAAATTGCTCAAAGTCGGCAAGGCTTCTATTGGGTGAGAAGTAAGTCCCAACTACCATTATATCATCCAGGAGAGCGGAGACATATCCCCTGCCCCTCTGCACTTGTTGGAAGGTCGGGGAGCCCGCTACGGCTCTAGTCGCCAGAGCCACCACGCCATCCCTATCCCCCACCCAGTTGTCTCCAGACGGGATGAAGTAGGGCTCCGCGACTATTGCGACTTCTATCGACCACTCCGCCATGCTCTGGAATAGGAGGTCCTGAGCTCTGGCGCAGTGGTTGAGATTCGCCTGAATGAATCTGAGGGCCATCTATTAACCCTCAGCCATTGGAACCGTCTCAGGCCGAGCTTTCGCACTCTTAAGTTGGCCCGCAGGCTGTGAGGGGGCCCTGGGGTCATCACTAGCCTTGCTCTGCGTTTTCTTCATCCTGTTGCCCTTTACGGAAGAGGGTGAACATATTTTGGCTCCCATTCTGTGATTGTGCGGCCTACCTGCCGCCTCGCAGATGACACAATGTGGAGCGGCTGTACACCCCTGTGCCTTGTGGCCTGTTTGACCGCAACGATAGCAGATATTGCTGCGGTCAACTGCTGCGGTGCAACGCGCCCCCACGTGCCCCGTTTCTAGGCAGCGGAAGCAGCGTAAGGGCTGGCTGTCGAGCAGTTTTACACGCGCTGAGACCCAGCCCACTAAAAGCCTGCCTTTTTCTACCACCTTTTTAGCAGCCGCAACTGGGCAGCGCAACCACACTGCACCCAAGCCCACAGCGTCGCGAGAGATGCCGCCAGTTTTAATTTGCTCAAGGGGGCAGCCGCCAGTGTGCGCAACGGCAGCCGCTACATCTTCCTTGGTCACTGAGTCATCCAGGCCCGACACCCGCAACCCGACGCATTTTGTGGGCCTGGACACCTTTAGGACATCTTCTCCTGCAATTTCCCTTAGCTTGCGTGCCAGGGAGTCTGCTTGCTCTGCGCTGTTGGCCCCTGGGAGTTCCAAGATGCGCCCACCAGTCGCCGCAGGCCTGAACCGTACCTCGGATATGCCGAGGTCGGACAGGACGATGCGTTGTCTCGCCTCAGCGAGTACTTCGGCGTAGGTGACGCCACTTTCCTCTACTCCCGGTTGCAGCGTTAAGACCACTGCTTCCGAACGCGGCGGACGAAGCTTTCGGGCTTTTCGCTGTTTTTTTGGCTGTGTTCCACTCTGAGCCGCCAGCCTAGTCTGCCCCAGCGACTTGTGACCAAGCTGCGAGCGCGTCTGCGGCTGACTCTTCGCCACTAGCGATTGTGCTTGTTGTCCTGAATGCAGTGGTGTCTGTAACTTCGGCATGGTGACGGTCATAGTTTCAGTCACCACCTTCCTCCGCTTGTTCTTTCCGCTTACGACCTTTGTCCATGACGTCGTTGCGGGAGGAATTGCCACCGTACTTGGACACGAAGGGAGCGCAGCAGCGCGCACCTTGCAGCTCTTCCTGTCGGCCGCAAGTGGGGGCCGTATACGTTTTTCCGGCAGCAATCTGTCGCCAATTGCGGCCAAACGAGCGTTCACCATCGCCCCGACCTGGTCCATGACCACACGACAGATTGACTCCGTGAGTTCCGGGAGCTGCGCAGGTGGCAACTCTTCAGTCATATCCGCGTGTGAGGGTGCAGGTCTATCCTGCTTCCGCGTTCTTTCCATGTCTGTTTTCATAGCGGCTATCTCCTTACGAAGTGCCACCATTTCATTCTTCAGGCGCGTATTATCAGCCTGCAGTTTTCGCGTCTCCTCCGAGACCGTTCGAGCACTCAAGAATGCGACAGATCGTTGAATGGAAGCTGCAGCGTCCCTCAAGTCACGTACGAAGGTGCTTTTGAGGCGATTCGATCGCGCAGCAATCTTGTTGATGAGTGCCACGTCATCTTGCACCTGCCGCTCAATATCAGCTACCGTATTCGCCGCAGAATCCTCTATGTCCCCTCCAGAAGGTAGCTCAGACAAGCAGCGCAATTCTCGGTTGGCCCGGGTTTTAGCTGCACTCCTCTGTAGCTCCTCCTCAGCCTGAAGCTGGAGCTCCTCCTTTTTAGCCGCATTAAATGCAGCCTTCGCCGCGGCCAGGCCAACATACTGCCCCGTGGTCGGAGGACGTCCTCTACCGCGGACCGCGGGTTTTGGAGTACGTTGCGGCTCATCCTCACCATCAGAATGCGAGTCCTCATTTTCATGGTGCCGCCTTTTACGAGACTGCCACAACCGGCCAATCTCCATAAGGGAGGACTCAGACCTGGAGTTGACCGACAGCATACTGCCACAGTCGGACTCCAGAATCTCCTCTGCTTCTCCTTCCTGTGCCACATCACTAGTATTTTCAATATCCGTTGTTCGATCGCCAAAGTCGTGTTCACGAAGGCCGGCGGATTGCCGGCCTACGAGGCTGTTGCTGCCCCCCCCAGAGTACGAGGGGCTGCCCTCTGCCGTGGCAGAGGGGTGGGATTCTCCCTTTCGGGTACCCACCTGGGGACCATTTTTACAATCAGCCTGCATGCCTATAACACCGATGCTCCACATCGTCGTCTCTTTTTTCAGGGGTGAGCTCCCCTGTCAGCTGCTCTTAGTCTGATCCCTCCTTCCTAGTCTGTCCGGCATGGGTGTTCCTGCCGGCATAGCCTAGGAGATCAACCACAACAAGGTGGCAGCCCATCGGGGGGGATACAGTATCCGTGTTAGATCCACCAATTTTAAACAAGAACAGCTACACGTATTATACTATGTAGTATGATCCAATATGCATATTGAGCGAGAATAATTTACTAATATAGACATGAAAATTTGGATTATTTAACTTACGTTCGAGATAAAGATTATTCGGGTGAAAATGTAACATTAACGATTTCCCATCAGAACCCAACTGGCGTTCGTGTCGATCGATCGTGATTTAAAATCGCGCCAGAGTTACAAGCTCTACGAAGTGGTTACGGTTGGTTGCAAGACTTTTTATGTCTCAGTTGTTGGTTCTTATCGAAAATCGGCTGAAACTTGGAACTTTTAGGTATTCTATTATTGTGTAATCATCTGTGTACTCATGTATCAATGGGCGCCTCGAATTCGAATGAATTGTATGAAAAAGCACATGTTTTTCACGACTATCTAAAAGTAGAAATCCAAGAAGATGTAAGGTGTGCCTTTCTGAGGAACCCGAGCGCCTAGTCCGGTCACGAACGCGCACAGCCGGCCAAACAACATTCAGTATTAAAGAGATAATTGAACGAAACAAAAGATCCGAAGTACTCGCAAGGGATCAGTAGCGGGCAGCGGCCATTGAAGAGCCTCACACCGAGTTAGATAGAATCGAGAGCCACTGAAGTAAAAAGATCCTTGTTAGGAGACTACAACTTGGCCGAAAGAGCTCGGCTCGCCCCCAATCAAGCGAGCCGGTGACAGAACAAAGCCGATACAAATGGCTCAATGCTGGTAAGAGGATGACAGACTTTCAACAATATTTATTATATATATTTCTTATATAAAATACATCAAATTATTTTTAAACTATAATAAATATAGAACTGTAATCTAAATTAAACGATTCTCCGAAACTTGTACCTATGTGTAGACAGTGATGTATGTAGACGGAGCACGGCAAGCCTGATAATAGATATATTTGGCACTAGGTGAACTTTGTCCACCGCCAATATGACCGGCCGTGATATGTATATAGGGACATAGTATATAGGTACATATGTTATATAAATGTATAAATGTAATATTAAAAGTGACAATCCCCTTTCACTTCCCAGCCGTCTTGCATCTTGCATCCCCATTAGTATTTCAGCCTATTTCGATTATTATACATATATTATGTATCAAATGGCAGCACACAATTGTAAGTCGAGGTGGAATTGTATAAAACACTATTTTCCATTTATACCTGTTGTTTTCAAATTTTTTTATCCATCGACATTGAACGCAATTTTTTTACTTTTTATTTGTATTTATCTTCCTATTAGAATTGATTATTCTGTTTATATTTACTACAACAATGTATCAATAATCAAACTGTTACCTGTAACGATTGGTGGATGTACTTCAGTTAAGGCGTAAATTGTATTGAACTCCTATTAAGTCAATCCTACTATCTCTTCGGGAATTACAGGCATATTCTCGTTTACTAATATAAAAGAACGAAAACACGTGCTAGATGTTAGAAATGTTAACACGGGAAAAAGACGGAACCTTTGCGAGTGATTTCTATAAAACCTCCCTGACTTCGGTCTCTTACACGGGCTCTTTCATGCTTCTCCAAGTCAGTGTAATAACGTAACAATAAGTTTTTGAGGAAATGTGTAGTGCGGTCTATAAAGTTAGGAAAATGTTTGGCAATCGTGAGCTATGGTATTCTTATGCTTGTAAAATAACAGAAGCAGGACGATGATAGTGCTGTCAAGTACAACGGAGCTTACAATTCTTAAAGTTTCGTATAATAAGTTTTATGAATATACACACGTATGTGAATATTCGATTGTCTCGTTTTAATCGAATATTATGTCATTGAACAAGGGCTTAAATATATAAAGCAATTCGAAGTGTCTGTACACACTTTAGACGTCGCCGGCCGCAAACAACGTCCATAAGCCATTCTGAAAACAATGCAAATTAATGCGTCAGCAATTTATAATGAAAATTGCACTTAATTTTGTATGAGTTCGCTAAATCTTAATTGTATGTCAATATTATTGAAATAAATCTATTTCAATTATGCTTATTACTCGTAGAACTTGATAAACGTGAGAGTGTATTGCACTCCTCTGCCTACCTCTTTGGAGATTACAGGCGTGATGTAACGTTTATTTATTAAGATTGCTCTGTAACCTTGAAACATACGTAATATTTATTCCAGTCCTTTCATGGGAGCATATGTCAATTACAATTGTGTTATTAATCTCTATATGCCACGAGATCCTGACCCTATTAGTGGGGCATCAGTGGCTTATAAATATCTCAATAAATATACATACCTAGCTCTTTCTGTTAAACGAAAGATGCCTAATGATAAGAGTATCACAGTAATGTACAATTTTTGATACACTAATTATTATAATGTAATTTATTTGTTACATGCATGTTCTATGATTTTTACATAATATGCCATGCTAAACATAATATTGTGTAAAGGTAAAGAGTAAATAGCAAATATTCTCAAGTGTTTTCATTTTTCGGAAGTCACGCTCAGCGTGTAAGAAGTTACTTACACACTGTGCGGTCAATTCAGGTTATATTTATTAGGTAATACTGTAACATCACGCCTGTAAATCCCCGAAGAGTCAGTTACTTTTAAGTTCCACAATGGAATAAGTGGTGAGCCTATTGCCATATACCCGGCACATAACTAGATTCCGAGCCAATACGAGAAAACCCAATTTAGGAAATTTAATAGCATCGAACCCAGGACCTGCCGTTCAGCCGTCGCACTTGCAACCAACACGCCCAACGAGGCAGTCAATACTGAATATAGGTACCTATATATGGGGTTTTTTAATGACGGTTTAAAAACATCAGCTACTAATCCACATCTGCCAGTTCGCACTGGAGCAGTGTGAGAATATACTCAATAAGGGTGGCCATCGACATACTAGTTTAATTTAGCACAATGGAATAGATGCAGTCTGTACACTCATAGTATACTATAATACTGTGCCGTTTAGAAATAAAAAGTTACTGCTTTTCAGTCGTAAACGCTGACAACGACGCGTGGAAGAGTGGTAAGCTATAAAATCAGCATATAATATTCTGTAATTTCGGCGCGGTGTATTTGGCAAGTTGCCCGATTCAATTTAATCTTTGTACTCCGCGTTGTGGTCAATTTTCTCTCGTTTCCGTGTTCGGTATTCAGCGCCTGAGTTTTGTGAAATTAAATACATATTCCAAAGTCTAAAATACCCGACGTTGATATTAATTTATCCTTTAAATACCAGTATTTCCTAATTCAACAGCTATTCAAAACTGTTTGTAGCAAATGACGAAGATTATTCTAAATCAATTTTGTAGAGAAATAAAATTTATATATACACACACAACTGTTATTAAAATGAAGCATTTTCTTTTTCATTCAATTCTAGCATTTTCTTATGTGAAATAGAATAACGTTAAAATGTGACAAAGTTAGCTAATGTTACAAAAAAAAAGAAAAATTTGTATTGGAAAAGGAATAAAAAACGGTGAAAATGTATAATGTCTAGAAAGCGCTAAATGAAAAGCCAAATGGTGTCACACAATCGCATCAAATATGCGACACTGACAAATGTGGCGAGTACATTTTCAGCTCAGTCATGTACACATAGCTCACCGACAACTTGTAAAGATAATTATGATACATTAAAAAAATCGGACTGCCTCGTTGGTCGTATTGGTTACAATTACGACTGCCGCTCGGGAGATCCTGGGTTCAATTCCAGAGTCGGGCAACACAATTTTTTTTCTACTTTAGATTTTCTTATAGTCTTCGGAGTCTGGATATGTGCCTGGTGTATGGCAATATGTTTACCACCTATTCCTTAGGGGGACGTACACGTAACTGGTGAAACGTGGGAATGTTCTACATTCCTACGTTACGTTACAAAAAATTAAGCATTGTTTATCATCCATTCTCAATTTCTCACAGATTTATTATCATTTATCAACATGAAAACTGAAAATGCACATTAACTGGATTTGCAAAACAACGTTAAGGCTAATAAGACCATAATAGAAGTAACGTATTAAAATATTAAATAAAACTAGGCCCAGTGATTATTTTCAGGGGTATGGTTATAATAAATTGAGTGATAATCCACTGTAAACGGTAACATGTACTCCTAAAATACCATGAGTACAAACGTTGAATATTAGGTATGTAGAAATAACAGTACATTTACTGACCTAACTCATCCTTTAATATGATGTTAGCCTGTCTGGAGCATTCGCGTCATATGATGATATCTATACAACGTAGTGCTCACGATTAAGATGCCGTTCTGGTCCAAGGTCTTGTATAACATCAATCCAATAGCATTTATAAAAATGTAAATCAATTTTCGTGGTTCTTTTCTCTAATAAAGCAAATTTAAAACTCAGTAAATGTGTTATTTATTTGTACGTTTTATCTCTACTCTTTGTTCGGCAGCTGTGAGACGCGTCACAGTAGCAATTTCAAGTGTTTACACCAACTTGGCGACTGACAATAACTAATTTACGAGTGAAACTTAGATCCTGGAACAATCCCAATCTTCTCGGAGTTACTGAATACCCGCTTATGAAACAGCTTCTCAAAGTTTTGTAAGATGTAACACTGAGAGCTTAGTACTCGAGTTTGGGCTGAAGCTTATAATCTTTTGTTCGCTGGCTATATCAATTTTTATTAATCTTGGATATGCATTCCTATAGACATATACCAACTCCGACACTAACTGAACATACATCACTATATAACAGTATAGGTACTGCATGCTCCTTTCACGATGTTATAATTGCTATAATTGTGCCCATCGTTTTTTATTCATTTAACTTCACTGTTTCTTTGGTAAAAATCGTAATTGAATTCACAATTGTCACAAGAAGTGATGTCACAATTGTACAGGTGACAAAACCAACAGGTCTCTTTGGGGTAATGAAATATATGTATATTTAGTTTCGAAGTACTCATAAATTGTTTGAGTCCAAATCTCCACGACGTAAACAGGACAGTACCTACATTTAGCGTCTATCATGAAGTATGTCAATTTGTATACATTCTGAGTTTACGTTTAAGCTCATTGTGTAATATACTCATTTTTGGTTATATCTTTCTTATAGTATGTAATAAACTAGTAACTTTTGATAGTATAACATCAGCCTTTATTTCCTCTAAGGAATAGGCAAAGAAGGGCAGTACTTTAACTTTACGCCAGTTTCGTCATAAGTCTTCTATAGTATGAGGCGAGTCTATTACCATACACTCAACACAGATTCATACAGGTTTACGTAACATCTCGCCTGTAATACCCAAAGAGGTATGGAAAGGAATGTGGTTCACTCCCGCGGTTCAACAGTTACTTTGACATCCCACTATGAAATAAGTGGTGAGCCTATTATATTGGATTTAGGAGTAAAGTAAGAAAAACCCAACAATACTTTGCATGACCCAGAAATCAAACCCAGGACTTCTTGCCGTATCACTTGGAACCACTAGATTTATACGGCAGTCGAGTATACATCATTGTCACAAATGCTCGGTCGCTGCTGTATTTAATAGATGATAACGTAACTTCACGCCAGTAATCCCCGAAGAGGTAGGCAGAGGAATGCAGAACACTCCCACGCTTCACCGGTTACGTTTACGT
>DWDW01001684.1:0-11204 GCA_018245635.1 Mimoniades versicolor eupheme | reverse complement strand
TGCTCGACCTGGGAATCGAACCCAGGACCTCCCGTTCGGCAGTCGCACTTGCAACCAACTCGACCAACGAGGCAGTCGACATAACCTATAAATTTACAAAAATATTGTCCATGAAATGTAGTCTCATAGGTAAGCCTCTTTAGTTCTTGTAAATAAGGCATTGCAATGAAACGAACAGGTATTGCTAAAGAAAAACAAATTATTTTCTATTAACATGTAAAGTGGGCAAATATTAAAATTATTGAAATAAATAATCTGTGTTAAAAATATGGACTTCCATTA
This sequence comes from Mimoniades versicolor eupheme, assembly GCA_018245635.1. Taxonomy (NCBI): domain Eukaryota; kingdom Metazoa; phylum Arthropoda; class Insecta; order Lepidoptera; family Hesperiidae; genus Mimoniades; species Mimoniades versicolor. Next base: position 10,922 of record DWDW01001684.1, on the reverse strand, counting down.
TGGACGCGACATACTCGTACCTATAAATGAAGACGGCCTATTTATTCTAATTCAAATTTAATTCTAATTTGAATTATATTGATCTGAAATGATTACAAGTATATTCATGAAAACAACAAAAATTATGAACGTAGGTGTTCACCTTTTACAGTATTTGAATAAGGTTAAAACTGAAAAGTATGAAGAGAGGTTATAAAAATGTTCCGTTTGCTTGTCGACAGATTCTACTGGGACCTCTGTATGCTACTCCTACTGGTGGCCAACCTGATCATCCTGCCAGTTGCAATATCCTTCTTCAACGACGACCTCAGCACCCGATGGATAGCCTTCAACTGTCTTTCTGACACTATATTCCTTATAGATATCGTTGTTAATTTTAGGACAGGTAAGTTTTTTTTTTATTTTCATCATCACCCTTAACACTTTTATTGTTACATTGTTGGGTTCTAGTGTCCTCTTCAAATCAGAAGGGTTGAATCCAAATTCTGGCACGCTGGCCAAGTGCGGGTTGGTAAAGTTTATTATTGAAGGCGAATTACAGGCATGATGATAATCACGCCTGTAATCCCCGAAGAGGTAGGCAGAGGAATGTAGAACACTCCCACGTTTCGCCAGTTACTTTTAAGTCCCACGATGGAACAGGTGGTCAGCCTATTGCCATATACCGGGCTCATATCCAAACTCCGAGCCACTACTAAAAAATCTATGTTAGAAAAGTCCTATAGTTCGTGACTCAAGTTTTGAAACCAGGACCTCCTGGTTGACAGTCACGCTTGCAACCAGCACGACCAACGAGGCAGTCAATATGGCAGGCATATATGCCAAGTGTATGGCAATAGGCTCACCACTTATTCCATACAAGGACGTAAACCTAACTGCTAAAATGTGAACCGGTGAAGTGTACAATACTCCTCCGCCTACCTCCTCGGGGGTTACTGGCGTGTCTTTTCTGTCTCATATAAAGTATAATCAGTTTTGTTCACATCAATTGAGAAAGAAACATAATTGTAGATATTAATTGCGTACAATTAATCTATAGTTATTTCACACTTATCTGTAAATGCGATGTGTAACGGTGTATTTACACTTCTACGGTTAACCGAGGCGGTTTTCATTTATGATTTCCAGAAGCGTATAGAAACGTTGATGGCTGGCGCGGCATGCAAAACTGAATAACGTTAAAAGATTTAAAACCTTATATAGAAAAAAAAATTTAGAACCGTTTCACCAAATGATAATTCTATAAAGTGTATCGGCGTCCTAACGGTGTATACGTTTAACTTCTGACAGTATGTACGCAGTAATAGGTTCTTTACTCCAGAATCGCCCAATGCACCGCGTACAAAATATCTCTAACCTTACAAATGCGACGCATTTCTGCAATCATCGCTCTCATCAAATTCGTCATACGCGCCGGTTTGAAATACGTCATTTTAGTTCAAATAAATTGAAACAACTTTTACTCTGAACGTTTGCCATGACCCACTGAGATCAATGCCTCTTTATATCAAAAAGTTGTGTAGAATTGCAATTCAAAGTTACTATATTATCTCGTATTTTTTTTACCCGACCCTTTTATCGTTCCACTGCTGGCTATAGGTCTCCTTTCGGGTTGAGAAGATCGAGGCCATAGTCTGCCACGCCGGGTTGCGGGTTGGCAGATATCATACGCCTTTACAGAACATTTTTTTAAACTCCAAGGTGTGGAGGTTTCCTCATGATGTTTTCCTTCGCCGTTATAGCAAGTGAAATCTCTAAATTTTTTGTATTTAATAATTTTGTCATTCGTCATATAGTTTCACTGTGCTTTTTCTCTAAACTTTAAGTTTACATAATATACTCGTAATACTACTGAAAGGAAAATTTAATGGACCGATTAAAGTATAAGAAATTACAACAATTATGACAAGTATTTTATTTAACAAAAATAACAATGGGGTGAAATCACGAAAACTAAAAATGATTAAAAAACTAATCGACTTGTTCCTACTAGCCGATTTTGTTACGAGACAAAAGAACCTAGGATACATATTTGTCTAAAAATTTAAACATAATAATCTCTAAACGGCTATACCTAATGTTTCGCTGTAAATACAATATATAGAAAGAATTAAATTCAAATGTTTTTATGTAATGTATGTATGTAGTCGGCTCACAATTTTGTACAAAGAAGCAACAGAATAAACAACGTCAAATTAAAGTGTTTTCGCTTATTTAATTTTCAGGAATAATGCAGCAAGACAACGCGGAACAAGTGATACTAGACCCGAAGCTAATAGCGAAGCACTATTTGAGGACGTGGTTCTTCCTAGACCTCATCTCTAGTATACCACTAGATTATATATTCTTGATCTTCAATCAGGTAAACGTACGTTGCAATTTGGCCGTGTTTCTATTACTATAGTTTTAATCTGTTTTTATGTTGTTGATATTCTGTTTCAGCTTGGGTGTTTATTTATTTTATAGCAAAATTTGAGTTTTCGATTTTGTTTTTGTTTCGTTTTTTTCCATTGTGATTTTCTCCTACTGCCACGTGAACATTCTACGCGTCATCGTGTTCGGTTCAAAATGTCGTATTTTAAAGGTTTCATTGAGACCGCGTAAGGTTTGATTGGAGCACTTTTCATACATCTTCGGAATTTTATTTTTATTACTTATATTTTTTGTTCCCTTTCGACTATTTGCACGTAACGTTCGTAGCCCATATGAATCTAAATTTTCATTATCTGTATCTTCGCTCTGACAGCTGTCTTGTATCTATAGGAACAATCAGGTCGTATGGGATACTGAATCCATATAAATATCTCTTCAGCACATTTCAACTTTGTGCACCAAGTTTTCCTATTGCACCCTTGCTAAATTTCCTCTTGCAAAAATAAACCGATTCATATCTCAGTATTGGTTTACGCATATCTTTCACATTTGTTCTAATATTTCATGCATATCTTTTTGTATTAGTGCATGTATTAATTTTTTCTTTATGATCAACACGTTCTTTCGCTTAATGATTTTAGTTTTGAATAATTTTTATTTTTACCTGTTAGTGTATTGTAACTTTTGTTTTCGTTTTTCTTTAATGCTATTTATGTACTGTAATATGCAACACGACCAAATTGTTATATTTATAATCTATTTTGTAACAAAAACAGTGAGCTACATAGTAACACAGTTAAGTGCAGTATCATACAAATTATTCTTAGACTTTGGTTAAAGCTTCATAGGCTAGTAGGGTATTGTTATGGTCAGATAATTATCTTTCTATGCAAAAAACTTTTATTAACGGAGATAATATTTTTTCATCAAGAAAACTATAACATGTACAAATGTAACGCTTCCGCACCTTTCTTTAGACTAATGTTTGACTATAACATGAGCATTTATGCATGTTTTATACACTTCAATTGTATAAAATATATCCTCTACGTTCGATGCTCTCATGGTTTTAACGTAGTTCCTCAGAGCATCGTGGCGTCGGGTGATTTGTAAAGTAGTTTGTTTATGTTGACAGGATTTTAGTGAAAGTTTTCAAATTCTTCACGCCGGTCGTGCGCTCAGGATCCTTCGTTTAGCGAAACTACTGTCGCTGGTCCGTTTGCTGCGGCTGTCCAGACTGGTTCGATATGTATCGCAATGGGAGGAAGTATATGTAAGCCGTTATCCCTTCTAATCATCACATAAAATATTTACTCAACGTAATCACTAACACTGCTCTAACTACATCGCGCTCACATAGACTAATACAAGGTGATAACACACAACTAAAATTTTTTTATTTAATATTGGACTTATTAATTAATTGAATTTTGTATGTTTAAATTGTGTGAAAATTTCTCCTTCAATTGGCTTCTTAAACTCTCTGTATATAACTAATCTGAAATATCTAAATGTTGTCGCTCTAAATAATATTGTTTACCTATAATATGATAGACCGTAGTGTCCCTAATAATATCTAAATGGAGTTTTGTTGTAAACCTGTATTATACCATTCTCCCCACCCCCACTGTATGTGAGCCCCACGTCCCGCTCTGCACTTCTCTACTGCTTCTCTGCAAGCTTGTTTCTGCCTGAGCACGCTCTCACTCGTGACTTCTCAAACTATTTTTCTCTTTCTCTGCGCCCGCGCCACATTCGTCGCGCCCGCCGACCCGAACCGGCCCCACATGCCGACGTCAAGTTTGATTTGCCAAAGCGTTCATATTATGTTGCTGCTTTTTGGAAGCCTTTAGAAGAGAAGCACTGACATTGATATTGACATCAAACGAGAAATAAATGCAATGTCACTATAAATGATAACGTCTGAATTCTATTTTGAAGTGAAATAGAAGCATCATGAATACGTATAAAATATATCATTGAATGAAACAAAAACTCTTATCTTGACGAATGAACAATGAATTAAGAGTAAGAAGCTTGTAATTACAGAACCAAAAAAATGAAACTATGAAAGAAGTCTTGTCAGTAAAATCCCATAAGATAGACCGTTCTTGAATTCAACATTATAAAATACCCATAAGAGGGTAGGATGCGGAGAGACAGTGAGAAGTACGGGGAGAGTGGTGGTGGCGACGTCGCAGTGACGGTGTTGTGTGCAGATGAGCCCCGCCCCGCAGCCGCGCGACGAGCCGGGCGAGGCGGACAGCGCAGGCTCGCGCGACCTCGCCTCCCAGGTGCCGCATGCGACACGCCCGCGCCTCGCGCATCCCTAGCGCCTAGCGTAGGGGCCTAGCCCGCGTCCCGCTCGTGTCGGTGTTAGTGCATCCTGTGTGTCCGCACGCGCCCCCGCCCCGCCCCGCACACCCCGCGACGACATCCGTCTGCCGATCCCGCCCGCGCTCTCGGCGGGCGCGCCTGGCTCTCTTCCTACTATCTCGTGTTTCTCGCTTGTTTTCTAGATCTTGCAGAATCTTCAAAAAAAGCGCACGGAACGAAGGGGACGTCTCAGCTCCGACGTTGCAAAAAAGAAGGGTGACACCAAAAGCAATCTGATCTTCAAGGTAACCAGGGTCGGCACGAGCCGGCGCGCATGTGCTCGTTCGCCCGCTTAGCATGTTGCCGGCGCTGTCCGGCGTCCTGTACACCGCTGCGCTCGCTTCGCTTTCTCTCTTTCGTTGGCGTTTCTGTTTCTGACCCTCGTCCCGCCGGCGGCCGCGCGGCGGAGGCGCGCGAGGGCGGCGGCGGGGTCGCGGTGCCGTGCGGCGGCCGCGGCCTCGCGACCCGCGCGCCACGCCCGCCACGCAAAGCATGCTCGCTCGACGACTCGTCTCACGCGTTCATATTTAATTCTTCACTTGAATACGAAATCATCGGTAGAGATCATCGCGATGCTTGACCTCGAGCGTCCTTGTCGCGCGCAGTCCGCACGGCTTCCTTTAGAGGCAACCGCACCCTCTTGGTATGCTATGTTGATCGTTATGTTCTGTTCGCAGTTCCTCAACATGGCGTCGGTGTTCATGCGGATATTCAACCTAATCTGCATGATGTTATTAATCGGCCATTGGTCGGGCTGTCTGCAATTCCTCGTTCCAATGCTACAAGGGTTCCCGCCGAATTCCTGGGTTGCCATAAATGAATTACAGGTTTGTAACAAAAACCAAGAAATACATTACATCATAAATATGTAAAAATGTCTTCACAAGTGCATTAATATTTTTTTTATAAGTTATTGAACATATTAGAAATAATATTATGTCAAAAGATGATGCAATTATGTGTTAAAAGATTACTGCGACTCTTATCACAAACGTTTTGAACAAAATGTAAAACAAAAGAGAACCCGGCTGAAGTAAGAGGAGAAAAAAATGTAAAGTTAAACGTGATTAATCGTGTTTCGATAATGTTTCAGGAGGCCTTTTGGCTGGAGCAATATTCGTGGGCATTATTCAAAGCTATGTCTCACATGCTCTGCATCGGGTACGGGCGGTTCCCGCCGCAGTCCCTCACCGACATGTGGCTCACCATGCTGTCCATGATCTCCGGCGCTACCTGCTACGCACTCTTTCTCGGTCACGCTACGAATCTCATCCAGAGTCTTGACTCGTCTCGCAGGCAATATCGAGAAAAGGTACACAATTCTGAAATTTGATTGCAGTGCCGGATTTACGACTACGAAACGGTGTAGCCTTTGCCTGGCGTCCAAATTCTTAACATCTTCTTTCTCATTCTCACAGTAACAGTTAACAAAGAGTAGCTCACAAGAAGTAACTCGGGTTTAAAATCTAAACCACTCGTTCACTTACTAAAAATTTGATATATTATGCAGGTGTTTACAGACGGAACTATGATATATATTATAGCAAGGTATATTACGATATATTACTATGTAGGTAAATTATATAGTAAAGTAACGGTCGAGTGACTGCACACGTATGTACCTATTTCTTTCGGTACAACGAGATATTATAATATTCGGCAAGTCAATGACCGCCAAGATATATCTACTCGTATATTATAGCATATCTGCCGTCGTTCGTAGTATTATTTAATATACATACATATAATATAGCGTAGTATATTATTATGTACCTACTATAGTTTTGTCTGTGACGACCTTGACCTTAATACGTAAATCCGACATTGCTAGTATAAATATGTTAAACAGCCTACAATATGAATCAAACCGTTCTTGAATAACCCGCTGTTGTAACCTGTTATGAACACCTATATTTTGTACGTACGATCCTCAATGTATAATACTAATCAAACTCCTGATTACAGTTGTTCCAAATGTGTCATTAAATTGGTAATTTTGTACATGTGTATGTACGTACGTAGGTACCAATGATAGTATGGGAGTGTGTCGATAGAATTTCGTAGAAACATCACATAAAAACAACATTTCAGTTGCTGTGCATGGATTTTAATGAAGTCATTTGTTTTCAATAACAGCAAATCGTTAAAATCATACTTACCTGTTTCAGAGATTAGACGTAAGTACGGAAATAATGTGCATTTGCTGCTCAATATTGCCATTATGATCATTCAAGTATTTCATTGCACCAAGTCATATTCTCGCTACAGTCTCATGGGTTATTTTCTAGCCTTATCCAAAATAATCACGTATCATTATTGGGTGTTCATGACAGTTATATCCATTATCAATCCATCTTAATATCAACATTACAATCATATTAACCCCTCGTATTTATTTAGGTGTAGGTTTGTTCATCAATAAGGCATAAATGGTGTTGCCGTATCTGTAATAATTTAGGGGTAATAACTGACACTAAGGCAATTTGCACGATTGACGTTTATTAGTAACCAACGTGTGTCCGCTTGGAAACAAATTGCCTGTTTTTGTTTGCGTTTGTATTAACAGTAAGAAATTATGAATATCAAGCTTCTTCTTATTTAATTATAATATTCTCTTCAGGTAAAACAAGTCGAAGAGTACATGGCATACCGGAAGCTGCCTCGAGAAATGCGTCAGAGAATAACAGAATATTTCGAACATCGATACCAGGGTAAATTCTTCGATGAGGAATTGATTCTGGGAGAATTAAGCGAAAAACTGCGAGAAGATGTCATCAACTACAACTGTCGGTCGCTCGTTGCTTCTGTGCCATTCTTCGCTAACGCTGACTCCAACTTTGTCTCTGACGTCGTCACCAAGCTCCGTTACGAAGTCTTCCAGCCTGGTATTATAATCGATTTAAATTTATCAGTCAACTAAATAATTTTTCAACTAAGATATTTAGGTGTTTCTTCTACATTACAGGCGACATAATTATAAAAGAAGGCACCATTGGAAACAAAATGTACTTCATCCAAGAAGGCATTGTAGATATAGTTATGGCTAATGGCGAAGTGGCCACTAGTCTCTCCGATGGCTCTTATTTCGGCGAAATTTGCTTGCTGACCAACGCCCGGCGAGTCGCCTCCGTCCGCGCCGAAACTTATTGCAACCTCTTCTCCCTCTCCGTGGACCACTTCAACGCCGTACTAGACCAATATCCCCTCATGCGGAGAACCATGGAGAGCGTCGCCGCCGAGCGGCTCAACAAGATCGGCAAGAACCCGAACCTCGTCGCGCACCGCGAGGACGACACGACGTCCGAGGGGAACACCATAAACGCAGTGGTGAACGCGCTCGCCGCCGAGGCCGAGCACGTCAGCCTGTCGGACGACAGCGTGGCGCGGCTGTCCGAGCGCTCGCTGGGGCTGGCGCTGCAGCCGCTGCAGGCGGCGTCGTGCCGCATGGCGGGCGTGGCGCTGCCGGGGCTGGGCGTGGCGGCGGCGCTGCCGCGGCCCAAGTCCGAGCACGACTTCAGCTCGGCGCAGGCGCAGGCGCCGGCGCTGGCGTCGGCCGCCGCGTTCCACAAGTCGGACGCGGGCATCGCGCCCTGACGGCCTGCGCGCCGCGCCGCGCGCCGCGCCGCCAGCTGGGCCGCGCGCGCGCCGCCCGACGACCGATAGCAATACTAGGCTTAGTGCGAGCGGGCCGCGCGCCGCCTCGCTAGTTGTAGCGTAGACTCGAATATTATAGCTGCGACTTCGCCGGGGGGCCCCGAGCCGCCCGCTGAATCTCATTTTGTGATCTTATACTTAATTCTCCTGTGTTATAATTTAGGTTAAATTTTATATCATTGACGCTGTGAGATGAGCGGATACGCGACGTATTCCGTTTGTATAGATATACCTGTTATATATTGAAAAATAACTATTGAATCTTTATAGAGATACCTTGCCATTAAAGAAAAAAATAATTATATAGACTAGACTGAATTGTAAAGATATCACTATTTTATGCTTTGTTGGCGTACGAAATATACCTATATTGTTGATGGGTGCGTATCGTTCGTAGGTCAAATGACGAACCTTCCAAACGTACTAATGTTCCCGATAACCACAAAAGATGAAATTGTTAATAAATGTATAAACAACGTTGGGCGTAGAGGATTTATAGAGACGTCGTTGCGCGTTGACGGTGCTGCAGAAACAATTACAGCAATATTGTATTTTATAAATGGCTTGAAACAAAGATGCCGCCTTTGTGAGAGCGAGTAGACGGAGTATTACGGTTTATAAGTAGTGGGTAGAGAGGCCTTGGCGCGCGGCGCTCCGTCGTTACGGATGGCCCCGCTCTGAACGAAATTGGTTTTTGGAAATCGCTAATCAATTTTACATTACATGAATAAATAACGAATATATATACGATTCGAGCAGTCTCTGGGAAGCTCTTAACTGCAGAAGCACCATAGCATTCATATTTTTATACTGTAAAACGTGTGAGAATGGCAGAACCAGACAATGAACTCGAATCATAGACTAGATTACTTATAAATAACTTTGGGCTGCCGATATCATACTACAAAGTAAATTGACCGGTACAAACGAATCCAGCAGGTATCCGTAACGGCCACGGGAGCAGCCGCGCTCGGCCGGGTCGTCGCACGTCTTACGAGCCTTACATTTCCAATAGCACACGGTTGCTTTCTTAATTCTAATAAGTAGTCATATCTACAGATAATTTAACATATGACTTCTCGGTTTCCTAAGTAGAGGTGATCGTAGCGCTTCGAAACGTTTCCTTTATGTAAATATTGTAATCGGAGTTACGCCTTTAGCGATATTTGTTTTTATAGAATTGATAAAGGGTCGCTCCTTCGGGCGGTCCAGTCAATTAGCCGAGCGCGCGCCACGCGACACGACACGGTTTTCGATGCACTACTACTAAACTTCGTACCTTGTTTTAATTGTAGGTAAAAATAATTTATTGTCGATAGTGATCATTTTCTAGTAATAAGTAGACCGAGACGGATAATGAATTCGGACGAATTACGTTGTGATAGTGAGCGCTGCCGAGCCGCCGGCCCGGCGTTACTCGCCGCCGTAGCTGTTAGCCACGAATAGTTAAACTTGCATGGTTGACGCTTTCACTTCTTGACTCACCAAATCTGTGCGTGCAACTTTTCCAATATCTTTAGTGGTTTCTTATGACAGTTGAGCGATTAGACGTTCCGCAAACGCTTGTCTGTATCTCGATAACGTTAACTTTTAGCAATATATAGATGAATCGCAACTAGTGACGACGCTAGAGGGCGTATGGAGTAACCGCACAGCCGACCGCCGCCGGCGCCGGCGCGGGCGCACGCAGAGCCACTTACATACATACGTTACATCGTTGACTAATTCTTATAGTGTCATGACAATTTGTAAAAGTGGTTTTGCAAATGTTGACTTTTTAGCCAAAATCTAGACAATGAATGACGAACCAATACGCAGTAGCTTAAACGTAGTAAATGCAGCCTAGTTCTCAGTTTTGGCGACTAACATCAATAGATACTTTATACTCGGTAAGATATTTATACAATTGATCTTAGCAGAGTGACTAACTGTCAATTTATCTACAAGAGAAATATTATTGCGTTTAATCCCCATAAGCATTTATTTATTGTTGTTTTACCTAACATTACCGCTTTTATAAATTATATAAATTTTATAGAAGAGATCTATTTTTATTGTGAAGTTGAGCACCTGAATATAAGTAAAAATCCATATTAAAACAGAGTTTTTTTATTGGAATTGTTGAATTATTATATAAATATATTATAATACTGATTTCCGGTATCTATTTTCACCAAAAGTGCTCATCGCTGTCAAAAAATTAGAGAAAATGCATTAAAGAATGAAGAAACATAACTTGTTTTTTTTCCTTTCTTAATTTAATGAATATTTTATCTCCTGACGAGTTAATTACAGAAATATTTTGAAATACACAACAACCAACAATCACACCTACCGCTATTAGAGCATCATGATGTATTACGTTTATTAATAACTGCAAAACCAGTTGCGAGAAAAAATCATAATCAGGTATATAGCTTATTGAAAGTAACGCGCAATATTCAAGACTTTTTAAAATGAAACTTCTTTTTCGACGATTGAGAGAAATCTTCAGTGATGCAAAAGTTCCCGATTTATAG
>DWDW01001683.1:0-11206 GCA_018245635.1 Mimoniades versicolor eupheme | reverse complement strand
GGGAATGTTCTACATTCCTCTGCCTACCTCTTCGGGGATTACAGGCGTGAAGTTACTTTTTTTTTTTTTTTATATTTAAATATGTAGTACGACATTTAGTCTTTTGACATGCTACACGTTTAATGACCTTTGTTACAAAGAACTTAATAATCTCAAATTTTATTTTGTACGTAACTTTTTGTTATGCAAAGGATTTCGTTATGCATTTATTAATTAATATCTCATTGAATTCTATAAGATGTTTCTTTGCAATTAATTTACAGTCACTTGTGGGACTTAGTAAATTTTTTTTAATTGATTTTACTCTGCCGGAGAAGGATACCAAATTAAGGTCTATTATTTAAGTGAAAATGTACTAGCAGTTTCTGATCCGTCTCAATTCTTGAAATAAATATTTGGAAATATTTATTTGGTTTCGTATGTAAACATATGAGTTGATGAGAAAATATTAATATGAAATAGTCTGTGTCAATAATAGCGGCATGCGAAAAATTTCTATGAAAAAAAACTCGCGTGTTACAGACAATACATAACGCAGACAGCAAAAGCCATGGTAATAAATCATGAATATTATATGGGGTAAAAGCGTAGGTGCTTAACTAATGTAATGTTACATTTATAGGTCACCGCGGTACACAACAAAGCTTTTATGGGTCTAGACACTTTGGAGATTTTGACGCTCTATGAGAATAGAATATCTGTGGTTGACGGCGAGGCTTTCAAAGGCTTAGAAAAGTGAGTACAAAAGTAATTTACTTTGGCACATCAATATAACTGAAAGTAAGTGAAAGCTTTGGAATGAAACTCTAACGCTTTGAATCACGACGGATTTGTAAATGTAGAAAATATTTCATGTTCCGATACATATAAAGTCGTATATTTTTTTTTATCTTGGAAATAATGTTATTGCTTTATTTCCATTGTTATTGCTGCTACAACACTGTATTAAAGCAAATTTACAAAAGTTGTAGCAACATTGTTTACAAGTATTCTAATGGTAAATGAGACTTGTTATTCCAACTACGTATATTCCGTTATTTGTTTTGAGGAAGTTGTAGAAACAAATTGCTAAGTATGTATTCAGTAGAATTATCATTTCGTTGTCTGCCGCTCTTTATTGCTTATTTGACAAGTTGGAACAATTTCCAAGAATAAAGGCATGCAATTTGTTTGATTGATGGTTTAAGAAAGTTGAAGCGACTGAATTTGGGCGGGAACGAGTTGACGGCGGTGCCGCAGAAGGCACTTGCGCTGCTGGAGAATTTGAAGAAACTCGAGCTGCAAGAGAACAGGATTACGTCTGTTTCGGAAGGAGACTTTGCCGGTGAGAATCTATAATCGCTTAATATATTGAATTTGCTTTCAGTGTTCGACTCAGTGCCTTTAGCCGTTTCGGATAATCAACATCGATTTGAAAAGTTTAAAAAACAGATGTTATCAAACTCATATTACAGTCTTATTTGTTATAAAAGGTTTATAGCTAAAAACAAGATGAGAATTGTTGAAAACATTATTTCCCAGGTTTGCGTAATCTAGATTCTTTGGGCCTCGCGCACAATCAGTTACGCGAGGTGCCGGCGCAGGTGTTCTCACATCTAACTTTCCTCAACTCCCTGGAGTTGGAAGGCAATCAAATTCAGAGGATCGACGAGAAAGCCTTTGCCGGGCTCGAAGGTAAAATGAACGCTTGCAAAAAGTAACACAAATACTTTTAGCGTTATTGGTATTCAGTTGTTTTTAACGTTGCGCCAATTACAAGATTATTAGAAAATAAAGTTATTTAGAAAAGAAAAGTTAGATAAATACTCGTAGTGTAGTTTTTACTAATTATTACGTAGGAACACACTCAAATTTAAAATTACCACCAATTAATTCAGAAATTCACACCAATTAATTTCCATCTAATCCTTGATCAATTGCTTTTGTAAAACGTTTCTAGAATTTTTGATATTAACCGTTTTCGAACTTTAAAAAACAACATCTTATTTTTTTTGGATCTCCTGTAAACATCCAGGAAAAAAAAATGTAATGTTGTAGTTTTCGTTTGTGTGATTTAAATGTGAAAATAAGTATACCTATAGATGTAAATGGTTTATATCTTCTTATTATTATATAGAAAATCTACAATATTTGCGTCTGGGCGACAACCGTCTCCATGAAATACCTTCGGAAGCTCTTCGGCCGCTGCACCGCCTCCGGCATCTGGACCTCCGCTCCAACAACATAACCTACATCAGCGAGGACGCGTTCACTGGCTACGGAGACTCCATCACATTCCTCAACCTACAAAAAAACATGTAACTATCCAAAAAGAATCTAATAATATACCGAGTCTTACAAATTTTTCAAACTAAATACTTTCACAAGAATACTTACAGTTTTAGCCTCTCTTTCATCCAGTACAATGTCATATATACCGTGCATACTCCGTACATAGGTCCAACAAGATACAGATAAAAATATTATGAACGTAAATGTGTGCTCTTATGACTTGTTCAAGCTTCTGAGCCTAATGTTGGGCTTTTATGAGCCTACTTGAACTCGGGCGGCTCATACTTCACGCGAAGTGAAAGTTTGCGAGGGATGTATTTTAATGTTATACGTCATAGAGGAGAAGTTCCAGCGATAAAAATGCCAGATGAGCCCAAATTGCCTCGTGATTCTCAAATAACTCATCCACTAATAATGTTTTAATGGTAGTTCGGAACACTAGGAAGATGCAAAATTTTCCTGAATAATATGTATTTATTACAAAGATTGCACAAAACAATTAGTTTTAAACTATAATTAACGGTAAACAGGTTTGTTTTCGGAAAATATCTATCGTTTAACGATATAAAATATATGATAATACACAATTGTGTTAAGTGATGTTTGCGTTGTAATTATTTTAATTATATACAATAAATTGTTTCTTTTATCTTGAAAATTAATTTGATGGCTATTAATTAAGTATTTCAGGCTACAATAATAAATTGTTTATGTGTATTAATTATACAGTGTTTTGTGCTTTACAACTGCGTAATTTCGAATTTACAATTAATTTCCTTGCCGGCCGCCGCCATGTCGGTGTTTGATTAATTTTGATTAATTTTTGGTGTTTTGCCTTTCGGCCTCTTTGTTGTAGGCTTAAGTTGGATGTTTTGCTGTATGATTGATTGTGCCGCAATGTTCTCATGATCAATATTTATGCGTCTCCCAAGTTCTTTTCGTTGTTCTGTGCAAGAAACAATATTAACAGACGCTATGGTTCTGAATTTAATTATTATATTTATGCGTCTCCCGAGTTCTTTTCGTTGTTGTGCGAAAGAAACAGTATTAACAGACGCTTTCGTTCCAAATTTAATTATTTACGCTTTAATTTTTTCACCACACAAATAAATTTCTAAAGTAAACAAAAAGCTATTCGCTGTAGCAAAATTAAAATATAATAAAAAATAAACTGACTGTTTTCTTATATAAATAAAAAGATAGAGTTCTACCGCTGTACCAGAATATTTGAAAAACCACTGGATAGGCATTATTCCTTAATCCAGATCCTTTTTAAAAATATAATATATCTCTGTTTAATGTCAAGTTGTCAATGTTTGTGAGCGATGTTTTGACATTATCGATTTTTTTTGCCTTATTTTTGCCTATTTTTGCCTTAAATAGTTTTTATGTTGTATTCTTTGAACACGAAATATATCGTTAATATTATAAACAAGGCGAACGAAGTCGCGGTTACCAGCTAGTTTGTGATGTTAAACATGTTCTAACAGGGTGCACCAGTTACCAACGATGGGATTCGACAACCTCAACTCCTTGGAGACATTGAACCTGCAGAATAACAAGTTGCAACACATCCCGGAGGAGATCATGGAACCTATACTGGATACATTGCGTGTAGTCGACATTATGGGTAACTAATATGATAATAATATCGCGCTTGTAATCTCTCAAGAGGCAGGCAGAGATGTATCGTACACTCTACGTTTCACCAATAATTACGATTACGGGTCATCATAGAATAGATGGTGAGTCTATTTCCATACACCATATATTCCGAGCCACTGCTATAACTTTTAAATTAAAAAATTTAACCCGAGAGCCCAAGTCTCAATCACGTCCAGACAGTCAATCACGTGGTCATCTTATAAATAATTCTGATATAAACATAATCCATATAACACCATATAATTGTGAACACCGTTATATTATAACACATCTTGCGAGAATGAAAACTGACCAGCGTTTGTGAATAATATAAAATAATTAAATCATCACTTTTTGTTACCTTATAATTAATCCATGACGAACCGACAATTTTGTAAAAGTTGTTAAGTAAATTTAAAATATGATTGTTCATATGTAGATAATCCCCTAATTTGCGACTGCGAGCTGGCGTGGTACGAGGCGTGGCTGGCGGGGCTCCGCGACCGCGACGACGAGATGATGCAGAAGAAGCGCACCGTGTGCACCATGCTGACCGAGCACAGGGAGTACAGCGTCGCCAAGATGCCCCTCGAGAAGATGAATTGCAAGCGGAAGCTCGGCTTTGGACTCTCCGGCGCCCACAGAACTTGCCCTCTGATAGCCGTCAACACGTTCATTGTTTTACTCGCTAAATGGCTCTAGACGAGCGATGCACTATATTAAGTCCCTTACTCCCTTTTGTTTCGCGCGAAGGCTCAACTGAAGCTAGCTGTGGCCGGATAGCTCCGTGCGATCCCTTCGCGATTTATATAATTATTTTCGATCTAACGTGATGAATTTGTGCAACAAAATACGATACATATCATTATCGGGCTGATGGTAACATTTGTAGAATTTTGGTGGGGAATTTGTGATAAACACGGTTTTTATGAAACGTCGCGTAAGTTAGTGCGTAACACACTGCGTAATTTTTATAATTAGAACAACTTTTACTACAGGTACGTCTCACTTTACAGTATAGTGTATCTAAGAGCGAGAGGGAGACAGCAGTCGGCGGCCCGACGACACGACGTCGGCGAGTGTAATGTTGTTGAGCGAATGAGGTGAAACTTGTGAAGTCGTTAACGGGCTAAGGAGGAATGATGAGCACATATATTTTGTTTTTGAATTTTCTAAACCTAACTATAAACGAAACTTGTTATATTTTGTATCGTTTACCCCTGCCTTTAATAATAACTGTACACGTTATTCTATTAGTAAGCTTTTATGCATTTACCGTGTTGACTATTATAATATAAATAATCTATGCTAGTTATTACATGGGGCTCCAAGTATATTTGTCCTATTTAAATTCGTGCATTTAATCGACTTTCAGATATATAGATTTCGAAATTATTCCTTCTATTGCTACCTTCTGTGTAGAAAATATTAGGTTTATAATTAAAATGTTATTGTCGCATAGACGTAGAGCCCCTGGATGTTCTATTTAATGTAGTCTAGATATATATAAAAGGAAAAGTATTAGATAATGTAATAGATCAATGTATGCCAAACGATCTAAGGAAGTTGTCTCTAGTTCTAAAATATAGTGTATTCAAAGGCCTTGTGCTGTTTCTTCATTTGGAAAAGTGAAATTATTCAAATTTGAAGAAACAGAAAGCAATAAACACGAGAAAAGCTTGAGTTTAAAATGAATCGCAAAGTCATAAATGTATTTGTATTTGAAATTCAAACAGTTTACTGTTTTAATGAAGATGTTAATGAATGCAATGAATCTCAATAATTCTTCGAAATTCTTCTTAAATATAAATGAAGAGTGTCCAGTCATGGTTTCCAATTTAGTAATATGATAAGAAATAACTTATCATTCCAAGTTTTATTTGATAAACATTCTTTAAATCAAAAGAATGAATAGATGTTTCATATTCCTGAATGTTGACAGATTCAATATTTATTCAATTTTCTAAGTAATCTTTCATCTGTTGATTTCTCTATACTGAGAAATACGGAATTATTACCGATCAATAGATGCAATACATAATTTATTTATTATTAGTTTATTTAAACTACAACTAACGAATGCAAAAAATATTGATACACTACAAAGCATATCTGAAACAATCACAATTTGAATTATTTCAAATCAAACCAGATCAGTTTCAAATATTTGGACAACGTCAATGGATTGTTTGGTATCAACTTAGTGGATTATACATTGTTAATTATTCGTTGGATCCTTTTAACATTCCTTTGCTGTTACTTCTTATTTCAGTTTTAAATGGTACTGTCGTTTCGTTTTTTAAATCTTCTCGGGCTTTTGTTTTTTCATGTAATAAAATTGTTATTTATTTATCAAATTAGAATGAAATAAGATTGTATAATGCTGTCGTACTTCTATATATTCTTTGATTTTTCGTGCTTTAAGGTTTTTTCGTATAACAATAGTAGTCGAGTTGCATTGTTTTGTTACATTTGGTGTAGATTCTATGGGTAGTATATTAGGAGGAATAATAAATGTGACTTTAGACTTAATCACTAATGATTTCCATTTGCTTTCCACGCATTTTAACGCTGCTCTCATTTCACAGCATATTTTAGAAGCACGTGAAGTCTTGCGAAGTTAGACATATTTGGCTCTAGGTGGTGGTTTCCTACTGCTTGGGAGACTCAAATAATAATAATAGTAATAATTAACGCTGCTTTGCCCTATATGACAATAGCAAGAGTAGATTCATTTTATTAATAGCAAATGAATACTGCTTTATCGTGTACCGGCGTGTATGAGCTTTTTTTATATATTCATCCTTAACAAATTTCATATTCATTTTGTACAGATATTTAAAAATAGTGCGCACTTCATTTTTTGATGTTTGGCATTTTGTTTGCTTTTATTAGGTTTTACGATATTATCCAAATTTAAGACCTTATACAAGTGATAACACTGTAACCAAAAACATATCCCTTAGTCTGAATTATATAAGTATATTTAAGAATATTATATTATATATACATACATATATTATATACATGCGTTTAATATTGAAAGCTTGTTATGTGATAACCATGTATTCCTTGTTCGTTTTATTCCAATTTTGAAAGGAATCTTGTGAATGTTTGTAATATTTCAATATTTAAATGAAAAATATAAACTTTATTCTCTGCTGATGAATATTTTAAACATAAAAACTAGACGTATTAACCGAACATAGATATTATGTACGTACATGCAGTAAATCGTAACAATATTTACGTTTAAAAAAACAGCTATGTAATTATTTCCACATTTAACTATAGTACGTTCAATAAAATTATTTCGAATATAAATTCGAGTTAATTGTTTTGTTTTTTTGTATTACTTGCCAGACTACAGAGCTCGGTGAGTCTGTTTATATTTTTCCAATAACTTTTTAATATTTAATCAACGTATATATAAAAAAAATATTGACGCGTGTAAGACGCGAGATGAAATACGTATTTTGTATTACATTTGCACGCGTCAATATATAAATTGTAATAATGTAATTATATAAAATAATCGTCAAAGTGTGTGATAATGCTAGTTTTTTTGTGTGTTACAATGATACTCACATATTTAACACTAGTGCACAACAATCATGCACATTATTCTATTCAACTTGTATTTTAGAGACGTGTAACTTTGATTAATAATTGTATAACTTTGATTGAGCGTTGTACTCAGAGTCGGAAATACATACATACCTGATAATTGAGGATTTTTATTAGCCGTTGCATAGTTGTTACAGGTTTTAACATCTTGATGTCAGTTTTTTCCTTCTCTTTATATCGATGTTAAAGTATATTGTCGTGTTGTTCCTGTATGAAAATTATATCCTTAAAAGCTTTTCTCTATAGTTGATCTGACGCAAGTTGGAATGATGTATTATTATTATTAAGAGGTGCAGTTATAGAGAGGCCGATATTGTAACCCGAATATTTTATTCCTGTTCACATTTACCGTTTGTATCGTACACTAATGGTGATGTTTTAAAAACATTACGGTGATGAGGATTAATTGGAGTTGTATGTGATTGTTCAGGATAAATTTAATCTAACTAATATTTTAATGACTAATTTCAGTTGGGAAAAGTAAACCACAAGAAAAAAATCGCTGAACAATAAAAATGCACTGCAGTCGGCAGATCTATAAACGCACCCCTTAGGTACGTTTATAGATATTTACCATATATATAAAGCTTACTGTTAACTATCGATGTTTCACTATTGTATTCCTATAATGACATTAGAAGGTATTAAGGGTAACCAACACAATACATATCGGGAGGTAGAACTAAAGTATCTTTGGAACGTACCACGGACCTTATTGCATATCAAATTTAGATATAAGGAATATATTGTAGATAGTATTATGAATTGTAATCGCTGTAATAATTTATATCTTATTTCGTCAATGTTAGCGCTCACTGTACGTCTAGCTTTTCGAATTTCAATGTGGCCATGTGCGTTTAGTGTACGTTTGGAATTTGAACTATTTATATTTGTATAATAATTAATAATTGTCCCCCAGCAATAATTATTAATTACTCTGTAATTACATATCTGTTCTAAAAGAAGCAATAAATGAATGTGTTTCTTGTTGTCTCATATTTGTTAAAATGTTTATATTATATTTGTAATGTACGATATTGTTTATAAGCGAGTTAATGTTTCAAATTAATTCAAGTTTATGGTCACATTTATTATTTAAGATTAACTTAAGTAACATAATTCTAATATGAAATTTTTTTTGCTGTAAAAGTGTATTAAAACTATGGTTTTAAATAAAATTTAAATATGATTAAATTGCTGTTTTATTGATACTAATGGTTAACTGACTTTTTGACAAGTGACAAGTAAATTATAAATCATATTATTCATTTTTTAATTAATTTTTTTATGACACTAATACAACGTCGGGTTTTAGATTTTGAAATAGCTTTGAAGGGAATTGTTTAATAATGACACCTTGTAAAACATTACTTTTGTCAATCAAACATTTTAAAAACCAACACATTTATAAAAGTATACGTTATGTATAATATAAATAATAAAGTTAAAGAATCATCAAAGGAAAACATGAATAATCCTGCTCTTATTAAAATTTGATTTAACAAAGGACGTTTGGTCGGGAAAAAATAGGACGAGCTGTTAGGCAGTTTATATAAGACGATAGTAAGGTAAGTTTTCGTGATAAAACGGCGACAGATGCTTCGTGGTACGTGTTCTTGACGGGGTCGGGTCAATATTATATTTCAATTAAGTTTATATTTCATATTGAATGGTAGCACGTACATATAATATGACTGATGAATCATATAATATGACTGTGTATTACACTCCTGTGCCTACCCTTTCGGGGATATATAGGCGTGATGTTATGTTACATTAAGTATTAATTCATATATGAGTAAACCCCTAACCTTTACGTATATTTAATATGTGTTCACCACATTTAATCCAGCCGGAATCATTGATGTAAAATACTTGCCAAACTTTTTTATTTGCAAACAAGAAAAGTTTAATTCCAACACCGTGGCAATTTCTAACGAAATCCTTACGAAGTCGCATAAATAATTCTAATGCTTTATACAGAGACTACCCCCTGGAGGGGGAGTAATGGGGTTGTCTAAAGTCTCCACAGTGCATTGCGAGTTGTAGCACGAATATACAGTCGGTGTCCAAATTAAAATATGACTAAATTTTTTATGTCATTAACATTCTTTTCATTTAACATTAAGTAAAACAAATATTTTTTTATTATCTAGTTATTGTTTTAGTTTCTCAAACATACACTGTTTCATATAAAAGGACATTATAAATACAAGAATGAATATAATACACAAAATACTCGCGAGTTCAAAATACGAAAAAAAATGTGTGTGCCCATAATAATATTCCCATCTACTGTAATTCAGTGCAGTGTCATGGTAACTACTTGGCGTATACTGGCTATGACCACATCTCACTTGAACATCATCATCATAATCAGACATAAGTCACATAGGTCATACGTCATAGGTCATCGAGACATAGGTCTCCCATGAGAGGTTATGCCCACAATCCCCACACTGGGCATGCCAGCTGGGGATCGCAGAGCATAGCTTCTCGCACTGTATCTGTGCCAAGGCAGACCGTGCCACACCGCGATCTGCCAGCGCCGGGCTTAGTCGCCTCTTACGACACCCTGTCCCCTACACGGGGCTGGGGGATGTATACTTGTACTTACTCCGCCCCGACACGAAACAAACAAACTTTGAAATTTTGTATAGAACATACATTTGCATAGTACAATCCTTGCATAAATAGTTTTAAACAGCGCTTGTTTATTAATAAACGTATGTATAAACGCAACAACGTAACTTCACGCCTGTAATCGCCGAAGAGCTAGGCAGAGGAGGGTAGGACGTTTCGCCACTTACGTTTACGTCCCACTATGGAACAGTGTGAGCCTATTGCCATACCTCGGACTTATTGCTGGATTCGGACGGCTCAGGACCAGGGGAGTGGCGGCGGTTAGGGGAAGCCTATTTCCAACAGAGGATAATGATGGAATAAATGAATAATCATTAGTGATCATTTCACGCTCATTTACTTACTGTATATAATATATAAACTACAAATAAAATAAATACTAATTACACGTATCTTAATTAGTGAATATACATACATACGAGTAGATCTTATGGATGTTTCTGTAACTGGATACACGTCATCTACATACATATACATATATTCAACGCCATTTGGATACACAAATTTAATCAAAATAAATTAAATTTCGGTATAATTGAATATCTATTGATAAACTATAATATAATAGTCCATACAAGATATCTAGCAGTCAAAAAATCATATAATGGCATTAAGGAATTGATGGATTGTAAAAAAAAACATGATAAGCACACCGATCAAAATTTATATTTCATTAATACTAATTAAGTTTGTTCGTGAAACAATGTATCTCTTAAATTTTGTAGTAATATACATAGTTATTATTAAACCAAGAGTACAAGTGTAGCCGTAGTTCCGAGAATAATGAATGATTATTTTGTTAGTTCGTGTTCAAAACCCTCAGTTGTACGATATGTAGATAAGAATCGTCGCGTGTCTTGAAGCAATACTGACCTAACACGAATTGTACCTAAGGTTAGTTCTAGGCGGAAATGGTGCTCATATTTTCGATCTATATTACAGGGTACAGGTGGTCGATATTGGTGAAGTTCTGTGAATGTGCATTTAATCTTTCTGAGTAGGCAGAGCAATGTAGACCACT
>DWDW01001682.1:0-11207 GCA_018245635.1 Mimoniades versicolor eupheme | reverse complement strand
GATGAATCATACCTACCATATCAATATCCCAAATTTTATCCCGGAGTTGGAATGTATCAAGTACACGTGAAAACCTCTCATTCTCTCCCAGCAAGGCCACGTCACATCCGGCATTATCTAGAGAGAAAGCAGATGCTGCACCGACGACTCCAAAGCCCTTTGTCGGCAGAGCGTCTTAATTACGCTCGCAAAACTAAATGTTTATTACTCCCAATAAACACTAAGTACCTGTACATTAACAGAAACGGTAATTAAACTTTAAATTTTTTTGGGGCGATTGATATTTTTACGTGTTTGCAAATTTTATTATTTTGAAGGTGATATCTAAGTAAAATGACTTATCAAGGACAATTCTGCAATTGTACCTCACCGACCAAAAAAACCTCAATTTGATATTTACCCGAAATAAACAATGACAGTCTAGGGTTTCAGAATACAGCCTCCTTTTTTTCTATCCTTTTATCGTTCCACCACTAGAACAAGTGTCTCCTCTCAGAATGAGAGGGTTAAGTCTTACTAATGTCTTACTACGTTGGATAACAGAGGGTTTGCAGGCGTAATATGCGTTAGAGAACATTTTATTTGTAAATTGCAAGGTATGCAAGTTTCATCACGATACTTTTCATCACCTTGTAGCAACTGATATTGAATCTTGAAACGCTCATTTTTGTAAAGAAGTGCGCGCCTATAATTGAACCCAGGACTCGTAGAGTGACAAGCTAAACTTTCAATCACGAGACTATCACTTCTATCTTTAGCCTCCTCCACTGGGCTCAAATCCTGATGAGTAAACTTTTTACAAATACTGTGCGTTCAAACAGTATGCACTGATGCATACTGTTGCAGTAACATCACAGTTGCATCTACTGAGCTGCAACTGTAATGGAAAACAATGTAATGAAACCTGAATACCTACGAGTTCTCCATAACGTTCCAAGGCGTTTGAAGTCTGCCAACCCATCTCTACCCATCTCATTCTCAGGTGAGTCCTGTGTCTAATGAGGGAACTATAAAAGGACTAACAATGATAATAATAATGATGAGCTGTAATTCGATGTTTAAAAGGTGCAATAAACATTCATATTACGCGGCATGTGCGAAACAGTACATATTTAATAAATATAAACAAAATGAAAGTATTGTATGATGCATTAATTTTGAAATACATGTAGATATAGTATCGTTTCGTAATATTCGGAAAACAGTTTAAAAGTCTTGATAAATAACGATTTAGGGCTCCATTAGAAATATCTATATGCAAGTAGATTGCCGGTGTCTCAGAAGCAGAAGAAATCTATAAAGCACATAGCTGCATATTCCCAATTATATAATTACATTCTACTATAATTTATTTTTATTTCAATGTATTATAGGAACTGTCTACGGTACAGTACCTACTGTATAAGTACAAAACGTATAATTTTAGTAGCTGACACGGCAACCGTTGATATGCCATAGAAATGATTTCTAGTGAATACATTAAAATAATAAAAATTAAGAAAAAATAAGAATATTGTGTTTTCGAATGTTTTAAATGTTTGAAAACTAACGACGATTATTTGTATATTGTTTACACAAAAATATTAAAGTCGGTATAAAACAAATGGAAAATGGAGATAGAAGGGTAAAAATTTGGGGTATTTTTGATGCCAAATCTAAAAAAATCGTCAATAATTTTTTTCTCAACAAGGCCAGTCTTATCGCTTAAGATTATAAAAAATAGCCTACAACCTATTCTTAAACTTACCAAATGTATACAAAAAAATTCATAAAAATCGTTCAAGTCGTTTCGAAAAGTTTGACGAGATCTTTTAATATAAAAATTTTATAATATAATTAAACATTAGGTATATTAGTCGACAACAAGGCACAAACTTGAAATAGGCAAACAAAAATTCATCCATGAAATTAAAAAAATATACATTATATCTGCAGAAAGTCTGATTAAATAGTGATAATTATGGATAAATAATATCCTCGATGTTTTCCAAAACTCGAAAGGTACGATAACGGTAACAGGGAAAGAAAACAATTATAAAAATCGTGGACGTGGAAAATATGATTTTTAAATAAAAAGCTTCAGTATAGGCAGTCATTCAGTAAAATTTCAGTATATACCTACAACGAAAAATAGTTATGCCAGTTTGAATAAATTACACCAAGGATTTACATCTTTGCTATATTTAGGGCACTTAACTTATTGGGTAGGTCGATACACAACACCAGTTTTACAAATTAGTCCAGAATCACACATCACATCACTTTTCAGCACATGCGCCTACTTAATTCCTGTACAGATGGCCACATTTCTGGGAAATTATTCGTACACGATAAATAACAAACTCCCTACTTGTTAATAAAAAAACATAGTAGCGTATGCATTGCAAAAATCTTTGTGGATGGATTGATAAATCTTTATATTCTTTTTTTACTTTATTTACTGTTATGTAAGTGAATCAGTTATATACTTGTATAAGAACCCTGAGAACTATTTAATGGATCTATAATATTGCCCACGGCCCGGCTTTTAACTTCTAATCTAAGCCTATTAAACCTCACGAAGCCGTCTCTGATTTCTTTGAATGCATTTCCAAGTAACCGATCCGATATAATTGTAAAAAATAAAACTCAGGACGGACAACAAACACGTTTTACCTAAGCATAATTTGCATTTGAAACGAAGCGGTGCCTTATTTACATAAAATACTTCAACTTATAAATATCTTTAATTAGCACGCATAGAGTATAAAATTGCTTGAAGGGATGTGGTACAAAAGACTAATTGGAATTAGAGACAAGTTTTATAGCGTTAGCGGCTGGGCAGTAATTGGAAGCGAGGATGCGCGGGCGCAGTAAAGCGGCATTTGACCAGAAAATAACGAGCCATCGTCTCGAGTTCGATATGTACTATGCACATGCCTTCTATTTACAGCTGCCGTATGTTGAGTAGTTTATTGTTCTTAAATATTTACTCTTTAATTATAAACGAAGCGGGCTTGAACCCTCAATACTAAAAACAACACTTAAAACTATTAGCAACGTGATAAAACTGTACTTACCGAACTTGCTTTAATTACGTTTATTGAATTCAAACATACTACCTAACAATAAACAAAACCTACAGACTAAAATAACTTACCTGGTACTTGCACAATTTTATTTTCCTTTTCAATAAACACAGTCAGACAACTTGTTACAAGTATATTAATACCTCATAATAACAGAACTATCTTTATATTCTTGGTCTTAAGAAGCAGCAGGGAAGCAGTGATCGCTTAGTGGCTTAGAATTTAACTCCCATTGCAACGATCCTCGATTCAAATCCTGAAGGATACCAATACAATTTTATTTTATTACGTATTATTATTAATTACGTAGCTAATATTTTATTTTATCCGTATATACAAATCGTTAAATATTTCACCTGTGAGTATACCTATCATATTAAAAAATGGAAAACAATTATGATATTAGTGGATATAAATGTCTGTGTTTTTATTAACTTATACGAAGTCTACCTAAAGGTCGTGACTGGGCGCATACGTGTATACCTACCTCCACTATGCCTTATTAGGTGTAAATGAACGTGTTTGTATCGAAATACAATCCGTAATGGTTATGAACCCGCGCTGGGAGCGGATAGAGTCCATACAACTGGATGATGATTCCATAAATTTATATAGTGCACAATAAAAAGCAGCTCGGAACAAAACGACGTCAGCTTGTTTTATGAACTGCCGTTCGCGCACTACACGTAGACACACCGGCCATTATCATTGTTCTTCCGTCTTTCCCAAAACAATTGGTCGGCGTCTGAGTTAATCACCGTGAAATTCTCGAATGACCAGCTTTATTGGGATTTAGCGAATCGATGTTGTGCCCGATTACTCACCTAGTTGATGGTAAACAGAGATTTGCCTTGACATTAATGACTCGCTTTGTCGGATTTATGTTGGAGACGGACGCGTGATGTTGACGTAGTAATGCTAATTAAATAGCGATAAAACTTTAATTAAAGTGACCAGGAATTAATTGGTGCGCGCCAGTCACACATCGACCACCGCCGCGATAACTAATATTTGAATTTGGAAAAATATAGTGATACCTACGTTAACATAGCCCATCATTAAGAAATTTGTGAAATGATACTTAATGTTGGCTAACTGAAATAAAAGTTTATGTCATTATGTAGAAAACGTGACATGAGAACCATTATAAACTATGCATATATATATTGATTAATATTAGGTGTTTAAATGACATATCAATTTAGGACAGAATCGATCTAATGTAAATAACTACAAACTTGAGTTAATGTGCAGAATTTAAATTATTGAAATGTCCTTAAAAATTCACAATACCTAATACTTGACAACTACCCCTGAACATATCTTACAACCTAATTACTCATTTAAAGCTTTTCGAAAACTGTATCAAAATATTGCACATTGCAATATGTACTATTTCTCTGTGTAAATATTTATCATTTAGAAACATTACATAAAAACTAATGACGATTTGCGATAAGTTGCAAGTAGAAATACAGGCGTGCTGTTAAGTTATGGTATTTATATAGTCTTTATTCCAGCACCTGTTTGCAGCTGTTGTAGAGATCTCCTCATCTCGCATCTCCTGTTGAGAAAGTTAATAGCCTCAAGAGATTCAGGATTTACCTACACAAATGCAATTCCATAATCGGCTCGCAAAAAATATACCTACAATGCCCAGTAACATTAAATACTTGAGAACAGATTTTTTCAAATTTAATTCCGAATATAAACAATTTCTCAACTTCAAGTGTCCATCTAGTCTAGTCAGCCTAAAATAACCAATTTAGGTACCTAATTAAATAAGTTACGATATAAATAATGTCAAAAAAATAATGACTTGGGATGGAAGTCACAAAATAAGGCTCGTAAAAAAATACATGCTGTGAAATAACACCGCGTTATAAACCATATTTGAAATATTATTTAATCACCAATCATTGCTTTAAAAATAGGAGATGTACTTCATAACGTGTCTTCTATGTATTAATTTTCAACATTTTAATGGTATACCTACCCAATGTAGATACATATTGCGTTTAACCTTAAGAAATACCTGAAATCTTTGGGTTGATCGAAATATAGGTGTCAATCTAAATAAAGGGCTAACATGTTTTGGCCTTTATAATATCTTTTTTAGAAAAGATTTCCAAGTCAATTTGCAGAAATGCCGAGGAAGGTTTCAATTTTATAGCTTTATTGATTTATAAAACTGCCCATTGGTCCTAACGACCTATGGTACATGACGTAAGCAGTTAGTTAAGCATAGTTATTCCGCTTAAAACAACGTTGCAAACAAGGTTAATTTTTTAAGCAGTACGAGTTTAAGTGCTTTTAATGTAATATTCAGGCGTCACTGTGAGCGGTCTTAGCAGTTCATAAATGCCTATTATTGACATCAATCAGGTATGTTATGTTCTTCTTAAGAATTAACTTGGATGCCTATTAACGTTCGAACATTTCAGTCTCAACGTTGCTTCTTGCCTGTACGTAGGTATAAGGGCAACAGTGGTGACAGATACATAATTTCTTTTATATGGGTTTTTATTATATTGTTATTTGTTTATTAAATTTTAGACATTGCTTTTAAATCCAATAATAACTAAATTACATAGCGAACTGATAATTTTGTGTAGGTAAGTTTTCATGAATATTTTTACATATTAATATGATTGCAATTCGTTCGCAACTGAGCGTAAAAATGTGAAATATATATTACCTATCCTTAATGTAGATGTAAAGTAGCAAAACAAATATTGGAACAAACTTTTGGGACAAGAGCAAAAATATACTGAAAGTCACATATGATTGATGTTATAGGTATAATATGATGTATTTTTCGTAGATATGTAAATCATTCGTAGTCTGATTCGATTTAAAAATCTATGAAAACAATAGATTGGCAGTTATCTCTTTAAGTTAGAAAAACCAAGTGATACTCTAGTCGTAAAACAGTAAATAGTGAATAAATTAATAAACTACATAGGTATATTCGGTAAGTGTAAAACAAAGGGGTAACAATAAAATAATCACTTGCTTGAAACATTCTCGCTAGCAGATACTTGGTGGAATATAATTAAATACGCATCCAAATATTTGAAGGTTCAAATTTACAAATTAAATATTAGGTATTCAATCAAACACCCGCATTTTAATTTACCAACCAAATGGCAAATTGCATACCGATACTTACTAGCGCTGTGTAAGCTTTGTGCTTTCTATTTTTATCTGCAGACGAAAGATGGCGCTGTAGGCAATAAAACATCGATAGTGTTACGATTACACACCGGCTAGTGATTCGTGGTCACCCTGCAGGTCCACATACGGATTACGCAGCGTAGGCGGAGTCGTGGACGTCGATGACACAGAATACACATTAATGCAGAGGTTGCAGTAAATATGTATATTCCAGTAAATATTATAATAGTGGCAATTGCCCTTGCACACGTAGCCTCATAAAATAATAACATAATAATAATAACAAAAAACTACGTTTCGCATTCAACGGGATGCAGAAATAACGGATTTATGTAAATATTAAGTGTACGCCCGGCAAGTTTAGTTTATCAAGAAAAGGATATGTATGTATGTATCACGTGATAATTTTCAATATTATCAGTTGGTGCAGTTACCTATTAATAATCATAGCCTTTTTTCACCAAAGTCATCAGCACTTATTCAGAATTTCTGTCATTAGTAGGTAGATGACCGAAATTCTGACTTCATTTTGAATTCATCATAGTTTTAATCATTAGATAGGTACCTAATTCTTCATTCTATTTTTATTCTAATTTTTTATTCTGTTTCTTCATTTCTAAATATTCACAGATAGAACATAAACGTAACATTACGCCTG
Source organism: Mimoniades versicolor eupheme (assembly GCA_018245635.1). Lineage (NCBI taxonomy): Eukaryota > Metazoa > Arthropoda > Insecta > Lepidoptera > Hesperiidae > Mimoniades > Mimoniades versicolor. The sequence goes on along the minus strand of DWDW01001682.1, from coordinate 4,304 downwards.
TCATCCCCGAAGAGGTAGGCAGAGGAATGCAGAACACTCCCACGTTTCACCAGTTACGTTTACGTCTCACTATGGAATAGGTGGTGAGCCTATTATCATGCATCGGGCACTTATCGAGACTACGAACCACTACTAGAAAATCTAAATTAGAACATTTTGTAGTGTTTGACCCGAGAATCGAACCCGGAACCTCCCGATCGTCAGTCACACTTGCAACTAACACGACCAACGAGAAAAATTAAAATTTCAACATTTTAATTTTTCTCTTAAAAGCGTAGTTAAAAAAGCTTGTAGTATATAGGTTAGTAGCTAATAATCTAACTTGATCTAGGTTTATACATACATATCCTCACGCCAGGTCCCTTACGGTATAGGCAGAGAGCACTGAGTGCCAGATATCTCCTGGTTAATAAAATAAATAGTTTATTAATTTAAAGTAACAACAAACTCTGAAACTAAGCATATGTTATTCTTACAAAAACAATTAAAATAAAGATTATAACAAAACATGATATTATTATATAAATGAGACTTTTGCGATATGGGAATCGTGGAACACGCCTGCCAGAAAAATAGTTGCAAATTATTTGCTATTATTTGCTATTTGCTATTAAATTAAATTGCTTGCCATTCATAAATGTACTCGAAAATAGGGTTGCTTCATTTATAAAGAAATATGCCGTATGTGATATAAATTTATATTCAACAAGTTTTGGAAAAATTGGTAAAGTTTTTTTTAAGAGTAATATATCCGAAAAGCCAATCTCATAAAATAATTTAAATGAATATATTAAAAGGTGCAGTAAGCAAAGAACATGAAAGTAGAGCATTTGGATTTTTTTTTCATTTTTCTTCTACAATTTGCCAACCCCATGCTCCAAGCTAGATGTAAAATTATAAGCTGAATGGAGTCGTAGTGGGTAATAGCGGCACGCCCGGGCCGCGGAGCAGGCTAAACGACCCTCCCATTCCATTAACTGGACTACTGTTACATATGCATTCCTGGTAATTCAGTATATCGGCATTAGGGCATCAATGGACTTATCTTTAAAATTTGTTTTGTGTTTGTTTAAGGTACAGTTAGGTGATAAGCAAAAGCAGTGATAGCCTAGTAGTTTACAATTCGACCTCTCACTCCGGGAGACCGGGTTCAAACCTTAGCGCGCACCTCTTAATAATGTGCGTTTTAAGTTTAAATATCACTTGCTACAACAATGAAGGAAAACATCGTGAGGAAACCTGCGCACCTTAGAGTTCTCAAATAAAAAAAATGTTCTTTAAGGCGTGTAAAGTCTGCCAACCCGCAGTTGGCCAGTCTAAAACAGACTATGGCCTTATCCCTCTCATTATAAGAAGAGACCCATGTTCCAACAAGTGGAACGATAAAAGGATCGAAAAAAAACCAGGTAAATTACGTTAGATACTTTTCGCTTAATCGTATATTGCGTTCGCCTAAAGTCTACTTAACAATGAACGAAACTTTGACAAAGGTGTTGAATCCCCAATTAAATAATAAGAAATTTTTAAATTAATAGTTTCGGAGATATTTATGTTTCATATTCACTAATCTCATATACAGGTTATAGGTATAATTGATATATTAAATAGTGTTCAGTTTAAGTTAAAAAATTCAAGAAGATGCGGCCAGTTCTATGTAAAGAAAATATGGGAAATCCAAAAAACAAATGCAAGCGAACAGAGTCACAGACAGTTCATATTGTACCAATAACAATTAGAAGATTTAGGTACTTCGCGTGTATCTACTACATGATATTATGTTAATTTTTATTTCGTTATATTCTTCTATAATAATAAGCTATTGCTATCTTGTCAATTCAGTCAGAGGTTATAGGTATCTCACTGTAAGTCTTAGTAATTTTTATTTATTCTTAATACTCAAAGCAAGCAATACGAGTACAATCCATGTTGACGCTAGTGTCGATGAAAATACTTACCTACTTAGGCATAATATAAAGAACAATAAAATTGGTTGATGTTATCATAATACGTCTTGGAAGGTTACAAAAGACTTCACACATAAGAACGTTTAAGCAACATATCGGATATAATACTCGCCAACAAATGTTTGTCTATTTTACGCGAAAAAAAGAAAAGTGTGTGGTGCTTGGAAAAATACACAAAATATTTTCTGATTTTTATTGGTCTGATTATTCTGATTATTACTCCTAATTGGTCACAAATCCTCCAAAATTGGTTATGTTAAGTTGAAAGCTTTTAGGAAATGAACAAACCAAACTGAGCGGACAGTTGATTTTTTTATATGAAAGGTTTTTAATAGGTTGTAAAGTTATATTTGACATGAACTATAATTATAAAGGTTGATGTCAATATTTTGACAATAATTTTAGTTTGGGAATTAGGTATTTATGAATACTAAACCATTGCTTAAAAATGCTTCAACTGTACAATGTCAGAGTGAACCGTCAAGCTATAATTTACTTATATTATAGGTATTTAGATATTTGATTGCCTTGTTTGTTGTTGGAAGCAAGCGCGACTGCCGATCGGGAGGTCCTGTGTTGATTTCCCGGGTCGTGCACTACAGGATTTTTCAAATTTAGATTTTCTAGTAGTCTCGGAGTCTGGAAATATGCCTGATGTATGGCCACAGACTCACCCCCTATTTCATAATGGGAAACAAGGGCGAAACAAGGGTGTGTATATATGTATATACTACATTCCTCTACCTATTTCTTTGGGGATTATATTTAGATATATGTATGTACACAGAATATCCTGACATAATGTGGCAAAACAAGTTATGAAAAAGTTTGACAAATCAGCAGTTCATTAACATTGTTTTGGTAAATTGTTTCCACCATTTTGAAATAATGGGCCCTGATGCGATCAAATTCAAAAGTATTCACCAAGTAATGAACTCCTTAGCTGAAAGAATGTGATCTGTATGCTGTCAACAGCAACAGCTACAACATCTACAGCAACAGCTGTCAAAGGAAATATCATATTTACGAATTGTTGCAAAGTTAATTGACATCGGATTACAAATAGACAAATGATATAATTAGCCTCGTTACTCAAGAGCAAGCTTTATTTGGCGGTCCGTGGAGTCACCTGAAAACAAAATAGCCTCTATTATGTACGCGTCTGCAATATTTGCATTGAAGTGAAGTGCGCATGTCACCACCGCAGCTGTGGGAGGTCTGCTTCATTTGTAATTAACCACATCAATTCACAATCCATTGTCATGAATTATCGTCAACGTGATAAGGTTACCCTAGGGATACCCTCCTCCTAGATGATTCTTAAAGCGAAATAAGCGCTAGCGGTTTCGGTTGCTTCATTTATCATAGTTTTAATAGCACTCAAGTATCTATAAGGTATTTCAAACTAACTAAAAGTGTTTGTCAATACAGTTATAGTTTGGACTCAAATAGATCGTCAAAAAGAGTTCATTATGGTGGCACCTAAGTACATTTTTATGGAGTCCATTTAATAAAAATAAATATTTCAAATACATTGTGCACTGTGGTAAAGTCTAAGTTACGAATAACGAATTTCAAGTGCAACATAACAGACAGAGAGTTGTTCTTCACGTTTTTGACATTAAGATGATTGTAACGTAACTGTATGCGAATAATATAATTACAAAATACAGGCGATACTTTCATACGAGCGCTTACTGATACTCTATGAAAACTTTCATTTAACCGAGACACATGGTATTTATTTACTATAAAATTACACCTTTAATACCTATGCCTTATATTATAGCAACCTACACCTTATATTATACCTTATAGTAACTGCTGATTACCACAAGGCGTTCATAATATTATTTGTATTTAGTAATGCTCCGTATCGAAGGGTTATAAAATATGGCTGCCTACTATAATAAAATGATGGTGTCGTGAACGTGTTAATAGGCATTTGAACGTAACATCACGCCAGTAATACCCAAAGCGGTAGGTAGAGGAGTGTAGTGCGCTCCCACGCATGACCAGTTACATGTAATGTGCTTAAATTAAAATAGTATAGGTACAATATGGGTTAACAATATGACACTAATAGCAATAACTATTGCCCGAAATCGGACTTGAAACAAGTCAAACAAGTATTGTATCATGTTTATCAAATCAATCAAAATATCCTCCTCACGTTGCAAGGTACACGTTCTTCAAAATACGAATAATATTTAGTGAAAGCAGTATTTGCACAACGACTTGTGCAACGGTGTGCAACGACTAGACAAACCTTCAATCGACATTAAATTGTTTGCATAACCGCTAGATGAAATTTTGGCTGCAGCATTAAATATTATTATC
>DWDW01001681.1:0-11207 GCA_018245635.1 Mimoniades versicolor eupheme | reverse complement strand
ACAAGTACGAGCTAGAAGTAGAACCACAAGTACGAGCTAGAAGTAGAACCACAAGTACGAGCTAGAAGTAGAACCACAAGTACGAGCTAGAAGTAGAACCACGAGTACGAGCTAGAAGTAGAACCACAAGTACGAGCTAGAAGTAGAACCACGAGTACGAGCTAGAAGTAGAACCACGAGTACGAGCTGGAAGTCCCTATTGGCTAGAACCTTTTCGAAATCGCACGACATCGCAACGGTTTCTAAAGTAATAACATGTTGAATATTAATACGGTTTACTTATCATAACGAAACTAACATAGTCTGTCCGGCGCACAGTCGTATATAAGCATTTATTTTGACCAAATCAAAATAGAACTTATATAAGCATTTATTTTGACCAAATGAAAATAGAACTTATAAAAGCATTTATTTTGACCATATCAAAATAGAACTTATGTATGTATTTATTTTGACCAATTCAAAATTGAACTTATACCTATAAGCATTTATTTTGATCAAATCAAAATAGAACTTATGTGAGCATTTATTTTGACCGAATTAAAATAGAACATAGAGAATAAAGTTGAAATAGATTTAATGTATTTTGAAAAGTTGAAAATGTATATAACTATACTGACTTGTAAATGCTTTTTTTATAATAATGTAGGTACTAATAACAATCTTTATTTCAGACCAAGGTAGACCAGTCCTATAGTACTTCACTTAATTATGGAAACACTTTAGGTTAATTCGGTTCTAAGATGTTAAAAGATAACAGACATATTTTGCGAGGAAATTTTGAAGCTCTGACATCAATGCGTCCGCACCGACCGGGGCGTACGCATTTAATCTCATTGCCTCATAGCGATTGAACCACTGAACGTAAAGACCTGCTTCTACGACTAAAGTAGGAGTATGGTAGTTATAACACATATCTATACGCAAATATGTAAATTCTAACTATTTATGCACTCAATAGAAATAATACATTCAAATGTTTAAAGATATAATTGTTTAAAGTAGAAAATGATACAATTGAAAAGTATCTCATGCTAATGATTGTGTTATGATAGGCTAGCTATGTAGCTACATTTGTAAATATTCACTGCGGATACGTTCTGAGAAGCCTGATATAATAAAAAATAAATAAAGGAGGTAGGTACAAGTGTTCCTTCTACTTACTCACAAGCCGCCTGACAGCTCTTTTGTAAGTGACTAACTTACTGAATAGTAAATAACTTCAGGTAAATCATAGAAATGAACTCAGAAAAACTACACGCGCAAGACTATTGCACAAAAACGAACATAAAAACAGTTCCTACGAGGAGGATGTACATACCACCGATATTATCTGTCGCCATAAATGTCATGCGCTGCACGAGCACGGCATTGATAACAGATGTCGCTTCAAATACTAAGCTTCTACACTTTGCGATGGAGTCAAGTTTTAATAAACCGTTTGCCATGTTGGTCATCATGTGGCTGTCATGAACGCACATATGTGGACCCGAGTAGATAGCTGATCAACTCATCGAGTATCGCGCGTGCATGTCCCTCCGCGACCGAACCCGGCGAGTCGATCGCTCCAGACGCGACAGATCGGCGTGGCGACCGTTACACATGTTACAACTGTGTAAAATGGAAATCATCGTCATTGTCGATAAAAAGCATGTACACATTGTTGGACAAGTGTATCCACTGGGAACGACGAGGTGTGCCATCACAGTCCACCGCGCTCGACCAAGAGCGTTTAGAGAGATGTTTATTTTTACTGCAATAGGGAGTAATGTTTCATGAAAAAAACATTCATAACTTTTTTATGAGCGCACGCCAGAATCGAACCCCAAACTGATCGGAGTAGAAGGAATGGTAATGAATAGAAGTGAAGTAACACAGTGCCACTTAAAATCTCCTAATCTTATTTTTATCTGCCTCATATTCCCGGACAGTAAAGGCAAAAACCAGAAAATGTAAACAATCAAACTTTAAATTAACACTTTCCATTGAGTACTTTCCCTTCTCTTGTCTATTATTTCCATTATATTGTGTTTTAAGTCATTTTCCTGTAGGTAGTTTTATTCATTACATGCCTTGTTACTATTCTCTATATTCTGAAAACCCGTATATTCCAGGAACCGTATGTTTTTGTTACAGAATATTTTTCACTTCGTCGAAACAACCAAAAAAGCAAAACAACTGTCTGCGTTTATAAAATTTACATCAAACTTTCGTATTTTCCTTATAATTTCATATACCCAATTTTTGTGAGAAAAATCAAAATATGGATTTCTGAATGGATGCTTATGGTATGGATACATTTTTTTGTTAGTTATGGATGTAATATCATCATTAATAGATCATTATTACACATAGATACGATGATGTATTATATTTATCGAAAAGTTTAAAGAGTATTCGTTTCGCTTATGTTTAATGTAATTCCGCAGGTGGTATTATGGCTGCGTTAGCTCGTTTCGACGCGGCGCATCTGACAGTCCGGGACGGGAATGCTCCAGAACGTAAGGTACTCGGGCGCGCGACGCATGCGCGACGCCGCGCCGGCGTGCAACGAGCGGGCCGTTGACGTCAGTACACCTCAGCACATACATATTTATCAATCGTACATCATTACTCATTTAGACGTGCTAACTACATGTACAAGATTTATAGGTGACAGGAACATTACCATAATATGCTATTTGTATTTAAAAGCTACAAGTGGGGATGAACGAGAGCGCAGAAATGGGAAAGCACACTCGAAACCGCTTGTTACACTTTTCAGTTTAGTAGACTTTAAAATACAGCGGTGAATACTAAACAGTGCGATTTAAATGATTTTATACTTCCATATACGTCCAAGTGTAGAAGTTTTTTTATATCTTCTCTTAAATTCATCTAAAAACAAATGAAGCTTCGTTTAAAAATTACCTATGCACTAACATTTCATAAATAAAATAATCATTTTATGTACATGTAATAACACTCGATAAAACTACTCGAAATTTACAAAAACGTTGCAGCTGGCTATTCTTTTCTCAAGTTATAAAACGCAAGTCCCTACGTATGTACAGTTGAACCGACCGCTCGCATGACTACGTAACAATCAATAACCATAATTCACGCAAATCGGACCTTTAGTTTTCAAGGTTATCAACACTATACTGCATACACGCGTATGCACGTAAAGTCTGTAACGAAGCTTAGCGGCGGCTGACGGGGCCCTTGAGAGAAAGAAAGAAATACTCAAGATTGAATTACACTTCAACATTAAGACCACGCTAATACAAGCTCATGATATTTATTACATATGTATACATTACATATGTATGTGTTACATATATCCCTACTTCCCTTCCCTAATGCCCGTCCCAGGTGTTAATGCGCACTACGCCTCGCACTTATCGGCGGCTGGCTAGCACAGTACTAGTATTTTCCAGTTTTAAGGGCAACAATGTCAGTCTCATTCTGAACATGAACTTAAGTTTATCAGAACGTACGCATTGTGTAGTCAACAAGAACGTGCAGGAAATAAACATACACAATTTCTTCTCCGCCAATATAGTCGTAATTAGCACATTGTAATTAACATTGTTCCTACATAGCAAACGTATTTGTGATCTATAGACAACTGGAACTGCTGTGTTCAGTGCATAGTGACACCGTATACATACATATACGACTTATACAAAGAAACAAAACCCAATCACTTCGCACTAATATGATAATATGTATAAGGAAGGGGATTTGACGGTGTCGTTATGGATGATGTTATAAAAGACCGAAGAGGTCTACCGCGTACAAACGTCTACAAAATAATTTCAGATAGCCTCAAGTCTCAAATTAAAAGTAACGGAGTATAATTTATGTTTAATAGATGCACAAACTATTAAAACATTTTTCGTTTTCGTATTTACGGTTCGGAACGTTAACAGTTTATCCGAGTAGATATGATCGTTTGGTATACGTCTCTACATGAACACACTAATAAGGTCCACGTTTGCCAGACGCAGGAAGTCGTTATCGCCACAGTTTTTGAATATGTACTCAGTACGCGCCGATACACCTAATCTGTGCACACACTGTCCGCTGAGTTGTAGGAAGTACAGTATCAACAATATGTTTGACCACACCAAAAACATTATTATGTAAAATATTGGCAAGACGAGACCATATGGCTCGCACTATCAAAACGTTATCAGATCTCATGTAGAGCCACGTTTCTAACTTCGCAAACTCTACACCTTAGTCAAAAAAATATGGCTCGACCGCTTCGCCACCGTCGCGTCGGCTTAGTGTGAAATGTTTTATGAATTCTCTGTTACTGATGGAATTCGAACGCCCGTAGCCCTGACGCCGTGATAATCGCATGTGATTAATAAACTTAAGCAACGGCAATCGGCACTAGGACAGGCAGCGGTTCCTCGCTCCGGAAGACACGTTAGCGAGCTGTCTCGGTTGTTGCTAGGCTCCAACCGTTACACCACATTACTGGCTTTTTACAGGTGCTATTATTTGCCACTAAACCGTATCTTCGCCGAGCTCGACTAGAGCGGGGCGATAGATACGCTCCAGAGATATCCCAGTAACGAGAAACTCGTGCCCATAAGTGGTACCTAGAATGGAGCCTAAATACCGCAACACAACTTTCTCTACTGTAGTACTGTGATCACACACAAGTACGAACACAGAAATGTTCAAGTACATTATTTTAATCGATACTAAATCATATGTTCGTTATATTACAGGAAATTATATCCGGTAATATAACTAACATATGATAGTATCGAATTCACTATAATAATACATAGTTACGTAACATTTGCGTAAATGTTATTAATAAAGCCTCTACATCCTGTAGGGCGGTCATTATGTGTAATCAACAAGATTGTGACTCGAGGCATGTGTCTGTGACTCATAAGACCGTAAACGTTGGCAGAAGTCCTGTATAAAACATAACATAACATTAACTCGGTATTTTTCCGCAGGAGTAGGTCCCACGATAACCCCAGTTAAGTCATATCATATGGAATCTCATATGTCAGGTCATGGAACTCGCGGTAAGCCTAAATCTATGTATAAATACAGACTCCGAATCACTGCTAGAAATTTCAAACTAGATAAACCTAAAAATACTTTCCCGACTCAGGAAATATGCAGTATATACATGCAATATACATTCTGTGTCGTGCTAAAATCATTTTATTCTTAATCGAACAAAGCCTAGGGCGCTCGACGGTGATGGAGCTTGATAGAATTTTGGAATCGAACAGGAGGACGGTTTAGTTCACAGACACAATACAGTTGTAAAATCGAGTAAGAAATTACTATGTTCAATTGTGCAGTAAAAAGGACCGGCCTACCACACGGCGCAGCCGAGAGTGAGTGGTCACCACTACCCTTAAAGACCAGCAACAGCAATTAAGACGTGTTATAATTGCATTGTCTGTCTGTTATAAAACAAATGAAATATTTAATGTAGCTTTGGATTTACATTTGTAACCGTTGGATCAATATGATGTTATTGAATGCAGACAATCGGGACCATTAACGGGTAGGTCAGGTATCCGAGAACACAGCTCACCCGATAACAGCGCGCCGGTCGCCAACTGGTTTATCATTTTACAGCAATTAGATTAAATGGATTGATTGAGGTCGATGGCTGTTTTACCTAATAATCTAGAATGAATAGTTACAAATACCTACGAGTATGTCCCAAAATAATATTCCTGCCGTAAAGTATACGTTATAAATTATTTAAGAACAAATGGTTATATTAAGAGGACAAAGCACAAAGGCTGTAAATGTAAATACTATACTTAGTCAAAATGTCCAATTAAACAAGCATAATTCCTGTTTGGACGAACGCGTCAAACAGCGCATTTATTGTTGGCCCCAACGTCATTTCATGTGTGTATGTCCAGCCGTTTTACCTTATGTTTATATTACATATGTATATAGGAAGTTCATCCATTAAGGTACAAAGTAAACATTGAAACATCTGCAAGATGCAGCGAGCTTCGGAGCATACGAGGAAAGCGGCGCCGCGACGCCCGCCCGCGCCACACGCCTGGCTCCTGAACCATTGCATTATTGTGTTACCTAATTCAATAAAATAACGCCGTACACAAATCTATCTTTACATAGACGTGGCTGTTGCGACTTGTACGACTGATTGCATACTATAAAATATTTTATGTATCAAAAACGTAATATAACGTTCGTTATTTTTGAAAAGGTTGACAGAGGAGTGTAGTACACTTCAAACTTTCTTCTGTAACATTTACTTACCATTGAATAGGGGATAAGCATATTGACATACTGCTCTCCATATTATCATGGCTGGAGTGCCTCGTCTGTCGAGTGGCTGCAAAAGCTATTTGTAATTGAGATGTCCTGGGTTTTCTTTTCTAATAGAAATTTCTAGTATTAGCACCGACTTTCGATTTGCGTGTCCGGTGTACGGCGATAGGCTCACCTTCTATTCCATAGTGGGTTGTAAGCAAAATTGATAAGACGCGAGAGTGTATTAGGTACACTTCTCTGCTTACCTCTGTTTAGATTACAGACGTGATGTTACGTCCATATTATTAGAAAAGTCGTCATCATCTTTAGTATATCTCAGTTCACTGCTGCGGCTGCGGTTTGCAGATTGCAGCTCCTCGCACGGCCGGGGCAGCTGCACCCCATGATGACGGCGACTAGCCGGTCGCCAGGGCTTGCTCTGTTGTATAACACGGTGCACCAATTACAGTGAGGTATTCATAAAAATGTAAACCTATAAATCAGACGCCCAAAGTTAACAGACCAGAGTTACTTATGCAAACAGGTCTAAAAACAATTGAATACATATCTTAATCGAAGCCCTCAGTTGTATTCTAAGTACGAAAGCCTAATTCGCCTATGCATGACAGCCAGTCCGTGTATCATTCAAAATCGAGAAATTTCAAAAATTTTGCCGTGCGTCGGGTAGAAACCGACTTGAAATGGATCTCGGTGCTCTATCGCATCGAGTGAATTCAAATTGGAAACTTATTTCATCAAATCATCAAAGTCATATCGCGTGTGAATTCAAATCGTAACGTCAATTATTTTGATAACGTAAGTGTCCATAAATTTTTGTAGGTATAATTCTAGGCGGCCTGAAGAGCAGCTGAATTGGATCAATAGCACGATTCGCTGGTCTGTCGGAGTCGGTAGTTCGATAACTATGTAATTAACGCTATCCGAACTCCGGCACATCTCTTGTATTTATGTCGTAATCGCCACCGCAAGCATCGCGCTGTGTCGAGCACACCTCACCACACAGCACGTGCGATGTGCAACGTGTGTAGCAAGGTGCTCCCACACCTTCCGCCCACAGACAATGGATGGCGCGATTATACACTTAATCGCTTTGATTGTCCGAACGTGGGAATATCGTGAACATGTAAAAAGTGCACGTAAGGGACATAATTTTTAATTGTTATTCAACCTTTTTTAAACCAATTGTTAATGTAGGTATTGGTATTGGTATGTATTGGTAGGTATTGGTATGTAGGTGTTGGTATTGAGAATAAACCAGTTTCGCCTTGACATAAAAAGTTAAAATATTTTAATATTTTAACATTAGCATTTTGCCTCATAAGTAGTAACAATTGGTGTGGAAAATTTTTGCCGATGTATTCTCGTGAATTCTACAAACGAAGATCAGTACACGTGTATGTAAAACGAATATAATTTGTATATTTTAGATAGTTAATTTTAGTTAAGTTAGACTGCCTCGTTGGTCGAGTTGGTTGCAAGTGCGACTGCCGAACGGGAGGTCCTGGGTTAGATTCCCGGGTCGAGCACTACTAAAAATTTTCTAATTTTGATTTTCTAGTAGCGTGCTCGGAGTCTGGATAAGTGCCCGGTATATGGCAATAGGCTCACCACCTATTCCACCTTGGGACTTAAAAGTAACTGGTGAAACGTGGGAATGTTCTACATTCCTCTGCTTAACTCTTCGGTGATTACAGGCGTGAAGTTACTTTTTATAGATAGAGTCAGGGACGTTTTCCAAAGAACTACCAACAAATGCGTGTATCTCAAAAAATAGTTGTGGTTTTTCCTCATATTGTTGACTTTTGCCTTGCGTTGGAATACACAGTGCGCCCTGATAAACAGGCGTTTTTAGTTAAAAATACCATTAATCATATCACAATAGCTTCCAAGACAAGAGAAAGATTAATCGTTTCGGGATATAACATAGAGTATTATTGAGACGTCGCCAGCAGATGCAAGACAATAGTCTCTTATTGAAAATGATATTTCGTAAATGAAAGAGTTACATGCAGGTATATACATAAAACCGAAATAGTTGGTTCACCTACTTTGTTATACCGAACACAAGTCTTCTGTATTTAGTTCTAGTTATATATATTTACGTAACATCACGCCTGTAATCCCCGAAGAGGTAGGCAGAGGAATGTAGAACACTACCACGTTTCATCAATTACGTTTAAGTCCCACTATAGAATAGGTGATGAGCGTATTACCACACACGGTGCACATAAACAGACTCCAGTGTCTAAATTAGAAAAATTTAGTAGTGCCCGACCCGGGAATCGATACAATAATCTTTTTGAGAAACTACCTTTCAAAATTTAAATAAACGGAGAAAGTGTAGGTATACTAATTGTAAAGTGCCCCCTGCTTAACCCTAAAAGATCATGGCGGTACTATAATTATGTAAGTATTAATCCAGACCTCTTTTAATTGACTTTTACTTATTGTGACTCGATGTCAGTAAGCTGTTAAGTAACTTCATTAAAAATGTTGCAAATGACTCCGGCAAATATTGTCAAACTCAATTTACACGTAGTTTTCTTTAATAACACTTAAAATAAAAAAGAGATCCGATTGAGGTCGAAACTTTATAAGTGGCACAATTTATTTAGCAAATGCTATTTCCCCTCCAGCGTCGGTTATTTATTGAAGGAACTGGCCGCGGCGGCAGAGAGTCCTCTTTCGTTCAAATTATAAAAATGTCGTCATATTTCTTAGGGATGGGCGTACTTTATGCCGTGTCTCATGTTGACTTATTAGATAAGACTGTACATAGCAAATTTTTAAATTTGTGTATGTAGTAAGCAAGGGGGGATTCGGGTTTGGCGCCTGGGGCGGTCGCATAGTAGTGGTCAAATACGTACAAGCAAAAAGTGAAAATGTAACTACATAGGTGCTATACTTAAAAATACCTACCTATATTTAAATAACAAAATCAATTTTCCTTTTGCGTCTTCTCACGAATCGCGGACCCAGCCTAGAGGGGGGGGGGGGGGGGGGGGAAATTGTTTTATATAAAAAAGTATCGTCAAAAACTCGTTTTTCCAAAAACTCATTTACGTGTTTAAATAAATTTCGGAGTATCCGAATATGAATTTGCCTACATCTATTAATAGTGATTAAAAAATATAACAAATACTAATTTTAATACATTACAGAAGGGTACGATTTACCCTGAATACATATAAAATTTCTTTCATAAATTACAGGTCGAAAATAAATCTTCTCATTAGCGAAATAACAAAGTTGATTGAATAATTTAATAGGGTGTAGTATTAATATATCAAGCGCATTTTAATTTCTAATACATTCTTTTGTTCTCTTGTAATTGTAGGTAATATTATTCTATATACATTTGGCTTGGGTATAAAGTAACGGGTTTATTTTCATCTTGGCGTTAGCGAACTTCTCTTTCCATGTTGTTATCTCATATTATCTTTTTATATTTATTACTGACATTACACATTGACTTCACGACTTACAGGACATATGTATATACATTTTAAACAGTCATTAATTTTTCACTTTGAAGCACGTCACACATGTATCGATAGATTTAGGCTGTGACCGCCGTGTGTCAAATACCTGTATCTATGCAGATTTGAAACGCTTTGCATTAATTGCACTCTTTATTACCGCCTGCGATACATTTTACTTAATTTCAGTGAACTTTTTTCTATAGGAATAATAATGTTGAAACCTATGTATAAAAGAACACTTCTGATTAATTTTATCAGAGCATTAGGAGTGCTATACATCGTATGCCAGTGTTCCAATGTGGCGCCGGTCTTGCGGCCAGAGGCTGCGGCCGACGGCTGGATGATGGATGCGGTCATCCAATGTTATATATCAGAGATATACAGACAATATCATCAATAATATTGAGTAACTTTGTATGAAGTGCAGAAGCCATGTCTCATTCTCTTTGCAATGTGGATTACGTGATTAAAAACGTAACTTCACGCCTGTAATCCCCGAAGAGGTAGGCAGAGGAATGCAGAACACTCCATTATTACGTGATTATATTTTCATTAAATGAGTTGGACATCGACTGATAAGAAAGTCATAATTCTATAAGAAACTCACGACTGATAAGAAAGTCATAATACAAAATAAATAAATAAAACAAATGTAACAATAATGATTAATCCATACATAAGCTTAATTCTTGTATGAATTCGGAATAGACCATCTTATTTCAGGCCTATCTGATGTCCTTCACGAGTTCCCATCGAAGCGTGGGCGTGGAGGAGATTGTTGGATTATTTAACCTAGTCCACCACCGGACATAAGAACCTCCTCAGGAGTTTTTCTCATACCATCTACTCTGTTGCCAGCAGAAGGCGAGAGCATTCGTGACTAGTTAGGCTGCTCTATACACAGATAATCCACCATACATATAAGTCGCGAAACATTTAATAATAAATGCTGATTACTTTTGAAATATGGTGACTTTGTAGATGAAGTTATGTAATATGCGTGTAGCCTACGATGGTGCAGTAGTAGCAATAGACTGCTAAGCAAGAGGTCCTGGATTAGATTTCCCGGTTGGGCACAGTATTACTTATTGGATTTATATAACTTGAAATTCCGAATGGCAGCTCGTAATCAGTACGTACCTATTTGTGTCCGGTGTATGGCAATAGGTCAACGCCTATTACATAGGACATATGTATAACATCATTGATGCAAAAACGTAGTACCACACTCATCTGCCCACCCCTTCGAATAAATACAGTCGTGACGTTTTAAAATTTTCTCAACACAGTTTGACCATCAACTTTTATATGCAGCTTGAATGACGATAGAAGGCATTTGTGTAAAATTTACGTTTTCTTAAATAAAAAAAGTAACATCACGCCTGTAATCCCCGAAGAGGTAGGCAGAGGAATGTAGTACACTCCCACGTTTCACCAGTT
>DWDW01001680.1:0-11210 GCA_018245635.1 Mimoniades versicolor eupheme | reverse complement strand
TCGGTCGCAAAAGCCTCTGCAAATGTGTACTTGTGTAAATAGTAATGAAAAAAAATTAAGGCCACTCTGATGGTTCTCGTGAAATTCTGCGGTAGATGTTGATTCTGTAAACAAACCACTGAGTGAACACGTATAGTCACTTCTGGAGACCGGTTCAATACTGGTTGATGACACGGGAGCTATACTTAAATCTAGTGACGTAAAAGTATTTGATAAGCAATTTTGTACCTGCAACAAATTTCAAGTGCTAGTTGTATGTGTCATCATAGTACGTATAGAATATTCTAGGAATATATTAAATGTACATTATCCGTATGTATAAGCGCAACCAAATTATTTATAACTTGCACCTCATTATTTAAAGCATAAATCAAAATAGACAGAGGACATGTCAGAGATTTAAAGTTATGGTGTAGCGTTTTAAAAGCATTGCAATGCAACGAGATCACGTCATTTCGGGTACAGGAAATGTGGGTGTAGCTAGCAACATTCACGCTCTATTATCAGATACATACGAGGGAGATGATTGTAATTCAAATGTTGAAGCAACAACTTCTTTTTATTTTTTTGCAGAATTCGAACAACAATAGCAGTAAACGAACTCCTCGGATCTCCAAATATCAAATGAGAATTTAAGTACATAATATAGCATACCTAGGCGAGAGCTAATAAAGGATTCCATAGCCATTGTATAGCACTGAGGCGTGCGCTGTATCAGTCAACGACTTCGTCGTATTTGGAAACAGCACGCCATATATCAGATAACACTCAGAACATCTGCATAGTGATTAGCGAGTTGTAAATGTCAATCAATGGATTTCGGATCATTGTTGTCGGACAAAAAATTGTTATAACTATATTTATATACATGGACACGTGTTAAGTGACACGTCATTGGGTGACTTTGAACAATCACGGCCGAGGTAGTAACCCGTACAAATATCAAGTAAGCAGTTCATAAAAAATAGTTTCTATATAATTAACGAGAAATATCGACCAAGATGTCTCACAAATTAAAAGAGCACCCGCACAATGGTATCGAGCGTGACTGCGCACCAATTCAGGGGACAATCTAAGACATGATCTAGATTGTAAAAACACTACGGCAGCACACCAAACTGTTCCAAAAACAACTACAAAGAAATCGATTTCATGCAGTCAGATAAAAAAATAAAAGAAAAAATGCACCCATAGAAACTGACGTCGTAAAAGTTACGAATCATCCCCTGGCAATGACCGAAGTCTAGACCTTTATATCCATCTGTTTGAGCGGTGAATGTCTCTGTTAAAAAACCTAATACATAACTATTCGATGAACAAATATGAATTATCTGGATGGTTATATGTTCAAGGATAAGTTTTTACGATTAACCATTATGGAGTTTTGTTTTGCTTTAAGACCTTAAATACGTGAACAGTCATAACAACAAACTGATAAATTAATGTTGTCTTAGTTTCTATCACATTTCGCGTTAATCGCTATTATAAAATTGGCGTGCTCAATACTCATCGACATAAATTGATTGTTGCAGAGATCATCAAAAGGAATCAATTTCTCTGTGAACATTAATTCCTTTCTCAGGGGTACGGTTCTATCGATTATTCGTACCGTGAATCGATTGGATTAGATATACATTTTTATTGTTTTTGTGCACGGTGGTTATTTAAAATTTGCATTAAGTGCCAATTTGGGTCGCGAGTACTTTTTGCATCATTGCAAAAATACGTCACGGTGTACGTTTCGTGCGTTGAAAATTTCGATCACGGACACCTCCTGGCATCTTCCCGAGCCAATAAAAAACAAGCAGCATTGGTGGTGATCGCAGCGGACCAATGAACCCTATGATCGCACGCATCATTTAAATGCGCGGGCGCAAAATTTGTAAATTGCAAAGCGTCTAGACTTTTATCCGTTCAAGGACTTATAGCAAAAAGAATTAGAGATGAGAGCGCGACGATGCGATTCGTCGCGCCTGCGCAACGCCTAGCACGGTGTGTGTCTTAATATAATTTGCTGACGGTATCGACGCAGGCGCAATCGGTAAATTATTTTCTGTCAAATGATATTATAAATCTTGTTCATGAGCTGCATTAAAATATATCTGCAATAAAAAATAAATGGACTTGTAATGTTTATCTAGCATTCTTCGAGTAATATGTGCCATTGTGGGGGCACACATATAAAAGTAAATATAGATTTGAGAATTCACTTGCTCTATACACTCGTGATTCTACCGTAAAATTTATTCAACCTTATTAGCATAGTCAAAGTCGGCACATGTCACTAATACATTTTTGATTTCAAACTTAATTGTAATTGGTGGCTACAAAAAGCAAAGTAGTGGTAAATCATTAAAAAATTCAAAGTTGCAAAATCATAACGTTATTAATTTTTTACATACTATTGCAGCCTTAATCCATCGTTGACGTGCTAGTGAAGTGTTTTAATCTACGCTTATTTATTTTAATAATTACATGTGCATTACATTACATAACCACAAAAAATTCCTCGGATTGTTAAATAGTAATTTTCAATTCCCTTCTATTTTCGAATTATCACATAGCACACCACTTACGACTTCCACGTCACAATTACGTCAATTTAATTGAGTGCTGCTGACAATGGGGTATCAAAAGTCGAAGATGCCGGATGCATTCGGGTTTTATCAAAGGCTATTATTTTGTAACAAAATGGAAAAGAAGATCTCGGGCTATGTCTACCTTTCAATGTTCCGAGTGCATTGACTCCGGATCTACGACCAGTACCCACTAAGTGCAACGCAAGCTTGTTCAAGAAAATCGTCGCTGATAAAATGACATCTTGAACTATACTCAATCAACGTAATACGTATACTTTCTATTTCGATTATACTTGAAATATTTTAGAATGTACCACACGTTTAATACAACCATTCAATGCCGAACGCGCTTCAAATACAAATTGTGGAATTTACCACATTACTGATATTTATGATTCAATAAAATTTCTAAATATACAAGAACTTAGCACTACATCGATTAAAGTTACAATTTGTATAATTAAAAGTAGAGTGAAAATTAATGATATTTATATAAATATATATCATCTGATTAAAATCAGAAAATATAGTACAATAATTCCATAAAGAATAAAAATAAAAAAAAGGACAGCACTAGACAAGACATTGCTCGAGATACTAAAGAGGAAACCGATGAAAAGTTTGAAGTCAACAAACATCCAGGCGAAAAACAATCTTGATGAAAATAAAGACGACAAAAGTAATAAACAATCTAAGTTGAAGTTTTTATTGTAGCAAACTACTTAAATAAACTGTCCACACATGATTGCATCGGCACACAATCGTCCATCAAATACTGTTGTACGAATTGATTGGTGTTGACTTTGAGAGTGTACTGACACCATAAAAGATGGGCGCAGCGACTAATAATGTTCTGCAAATATTCACGGTATGTTCTCAGTGGCAGAATTTATAAGAAGACGCACCGGGAATTGAATCACACGGTGTTGCATTCTGACAACAATACCCAAATTTGTATTCCGTTGCTTGTGCACGTAATCCAGTGGGTGGCAACTATAGGACAAATCTAGAATATCATGAATAGTTTTAGTGTTTTTTGCCCATGTTTCGTGTATCTCCACTGCATTTGATTTTGGATTATATTAGTTTTTTTATCCGTCAGTTTTTGCAAATGCGGTGACACGTTTGTCACTACATCTGAAGTTAAATGTTCGATTTCAAAGTTTATTCGCGTGTACGCAGATATTTTTTCCTAAGTATTGTATCAAACTGACCTGAATGATTTCAACTCTATACATGCATGTCATTCTACAATCATGGCTACGTAGTAATTTTCATGATTTTAATAAAAATGATAATACACACTTCTTATTTATTACAAATCTTTATTACACATTTTATTTCTATTCCAAGTCATGTTCCTAACAAATACGAGATTGTTGAATTATAATAGCTCTGAAAATACAATGTCGTTTGTTATTTTTTATAACAACGTTAATAAAGGCTGCTTTATTGAAAAAAGAAACTATAACCAAGAAATAACAATTTTTTGTTTAGATATTAGCACTTTTAATAAAAATTATTTTTACAGAATCATTACATGAGAACTTCACTCTTTACTCGAATATCAATTCCCAAACAAAATGAACATGTTCCCTGGCCATTAGTCGACCTATCACCCCAGTTGCGGTAGATGCTCATCGGATTGAAAGGAGTGATTTTTTTGCTACTTTTCCTAAGAGCGTTGACGGCAAGTTGACGGTCAATGCATGAAGAAGCCCCACACAGGTCGTGAATGGCAAACAAGAGAACGACTGACAAGTTACTAATGTACATAAATAATCGAGGTAATAAAAATAATAATAAACATATATGTGAATTTTAAATGAACGACCTTTGTACTACAATGCTTACAGAATTTAGGCAATAGTATGAAACTTTACAATCTTCGTTCCATTATTCGTTCCATTATTATTCTTCGTTACCATTTTTTTAAGTGAATAATAGACATATATTCGGCGTATAATTATAGGCTCATCCCCTATTGAATGATTAATTTAAACGTAATGGTTGAAATGTAAAAGTTTACTACACCTCTCTGTCTACCTATTCAATACAATACAATAGGTGTGATTTTACGTTTTCTAGAATGTTAATAAATATTTTAGTTTTTGCTTCATGTCCATTCTTATTTTATATGCAAAACGTAAAATCGAAAATCACTAAATTCAATATAAGAAAAGAAGACAATTATGACAACAGTGAAACTTTCATACTGACGTTAAAGCGATATGCACGTAAAACGTGACTGACATATAAGTCATACCTACAGTGAGAGACGCAACGCATAAAGGCAGAGACGATGTAAATACATGTACATATACAATATTTGTATTAGAATCGTAAAAAACCAATCGACATGCAAAAAGTTAATATTCCAAACGTTCGACCGTAAAAATTTTAATAATTTATTATTTTGGGTCGTTGTCACCGCTGAGTGATGTCAGACGGACAGACAAATGACTGGACAAAAATTACACCTCGGACGAGAAAAAAAACAATGGCATTGTATCGCTAATGTAATGGACGGTGAAAAAAGATGCACACGCAACGAAATTGGCTGATTAAAAAAATTCTATAGCAGCGAATTTGCATCTTGTACAGTAAAGCACAAAAAGCAGAATATAGGTACACAAAACTCCAATGGTTTAAACACTTTTTAGGAATGGTTGAATATTGATTGGCTTGGCCTTTAATGACGGCTAACTTTTTCGAAATCTAATTGAGTTTGGTCATCCACGAATAGGAACGCAATTCGCATACCTAACATAGCTTTATAAGATAAAATACACAAGCGTAATCTAAAAACATGCAACACAAATTACGAAAGATTTAGAAGAAGCCTTAAACAACTTTCGCAAAAAAAAGCGCAAAAAGATCCGCATGGATACTCTTCTCATTAGTACATCCTAATTGTCACAGAGCCGCTAAATGCTCCATCCGTGATAATTGGCGGACAAAGGCAGCTTGCATAAAGTGAGCATTTCGGCACATTCCCCCAGTACACCGTTCACCGAAAATAAACACTCGCGTGATCGCGTCATTGCTGTGCAAATGTTGACTGCGATAGACGGAATTTGGAAGTTGTCACCACTATATTAAACCAATGGCGAAATAAAGCACAATACAATCTTTAAAGTTACGTTATTACAAGAAACACAAAGAGACAATGACTGTTTGCAAAGTTCAATATGTTTAAACAAAAGTTGACAGTTTTGGTATAACTTTTTTTTACGTTAGAGACGACAGTAGCAGGAATTCATCATAGAATAGAAGCATGCACTCGTGGACACCGGGGAGGGACGAAATTGTCCGTGAGTAAACCAAGTGCTACGAGTCCTCTGTAAAAATGTCGCTATTTAAATGTTTCGTAATACGATTTCTATTGTATATTCTATCGACTTCTTCCAAGGCAAAAAAGAAAGAGGTTTATAAAACGTTCCATAAAATGCTGCAAAAGGCTTTTTCTTCATAAAGCCTGACCTCGTTCGCTTGCCTATCTGAATGTTTGCGTTTAATACGAAAGGAAAGAAGAGATTTTTTTCCAAATTTGACACAATGCTTTAAGTCACAAGTTAAAAGCAATAGATAAAAAAAACTGATGTTTTGTCGCCACGACCAACTAATTGTAAATTAGTATTGAATTTAGTTAACAAAATACCCAACGAATATTTTGTTTACAATGACATAAAACCATGCATAAAAACGACAACGTTAAGCAAACAATTAAGTTTTTAAAACTTTAATTACAACAACAGGTGTACAGGTAAAGTAGAGTGCAAAGCTTTTACACACTTTAATGAATGCTGTTATTTACTTTGAAAAGTAATGATATTAGATCTAGCAAAAATATACATTACCTAATAAAATTACGATAGTGTAGAGTAGGATACTTATTGAAACTTGGCCATTTCCTCATAATCGAAAATATTCTCTCTGGAGATTACCGACCGCATTAAAATTGCCAATACAATAGTAGCAGCAACAGCACCAGTTATGATCTCAAAGGATATAATTTGGAAAATATAGAAGATATGTCCTAACCCTGCAGACATCCCGCACATCGTCTTCTCGGTGCCTGTCGGCTTCACGTACAATAAGTTACCACATCCAAAAATAAAGTGGCAAGTCTTGTTGGTTATACCAGAAGGCGCGTGGCGAACGACGTAATTTATTTAATAAATAATAGAAAAACCCAGTGATCATAATATGATAAAATATAAGTTTTCACTCCGCTGGTAGCCTTGCTCAGCGGTGCGCATGAGTGTAATAAATATAATCATTAAAAACAACAATCTCGAGCCCCATAATTAACGCCAAAGTACCGTTAAGAGTATAATCATTGCATAACACACCGCACTATCCTTCTCGCTTCCCGCCTTTTCTCCAACGCATAGACGGATAAAGGAACATTATAGAAATTGACGAACCAACCAGAACGGTCAGCTACTCAAGTGCATTAGCATAAATAATAAGCATACAAAAGAATAAATTATTCGACGGTCCCCTCATTACTCGTACATTTCAAAGCGCTACTGAAACACGCCCACATACACATACTCACACACACACACACAGATATACATACATATACACATCCATACAGAACCAAAGTTACACACACGCGCGCGCAAATGTAAAAGAACATGTGCCAACGCGATATATTAGCGATTAGAAAAACTCGTGTCCACTTGATGGCATTAAAAAAAATTAATATTATTAGCACATTCTTCAAACTTACATGTAAACTTGATATTATTTACTTTCGACTCAACTGTAGTCCGTATATCCACAAAGCGCAGGTCAAAGAAACGTGAAGAGTATGGCTTGTAGGTCGTGATTACTTAACCTGATCGCTGAGCCTCAGGTTGTACTGAAGGCCGACAACGAACCGCGACAAATATTTGTGTGATAAGCTTCAATGTTACTTATATTAGTAAAGTTATTTACAAATTCTATTTGGGGGCTTTACGGGCTGGAACTACTAATGGTAAAATAATAGCTTAATACGAAAACAAATAATTAACATTAACAAGCAAACTAAATACAAAGAAACGTGTGCGTTCAAGGATTTGTCATTCGAGATACACAGATTCCAATTACAATCAACACCGCCTGTGCTCAGCGATTTCGCGTAACAAAAGACGAAAGCCGTCCGCCTGAGGAATGCTATAATAATACGAACATGCTATGAACATACATAGCATCGTAATTAAGGTAGCGTATTATTATTTTAAGAAAAGTTTTTAACGAAAGGATAAGAGAATAAACCTTACTTAATTGTAATTACATCTTGATCTTACTGAAACACATGAGCTACGGTTTGGGTATAGTATTAAATAGAATATAGAAAAGAGCATGGAAAACAACGATATAAATTATTTCATAGGTATTAACATTTATATACGTTATTAATTAAATCTACATTAATCACCAAATCAATTATCACTTTACACGACCAGTCTCGCGACAATAATTTTATAATATTTTTTGTTGGTGACAAATTGGAAGCTACCGATGTTACCTATCAGCATTTTGGCTCCCGTGTTGTGTACGGACGATCCTTAGATAAGCAAGCGTTAATCGCAAAATAAAAATTTAAAAGTCAACGCGATAAAAGATCAAATTAAACAATCATTTAAAACCTTTAAGCACATTAGCTAATTTCGATCCAATATGCATTTCAAAATCGACGGTAATGTAAGTTTTATCCTGACAGCGTGTTTTGACCCTCCGTATTGGTTTCGAGCTGAGAACTTATTTTACGACATTCGATATGCTCTCGTATCGCACCATAAAAATGGGGATCTTAAGATTCAGATTTCACTAATACAAATTCCAAATCAATGGATGCAATAAATTCGAGTATTGAAGCGACTCTCCTCGTGACCGTAAGGAATATTGTTACAAAAGAAAATTTCGATAAAAGATACCGGGTATCATCTTTAAAGTAAATGGTAGAGATCGTTCGGATCCAA
The DNA here is from genome assembly GCA_018245635.1 of Mimoniades versicolor eupheme. NCBI lineage: Eukaryota > Metazoa > Arthropoda > Insecta > Lepidoptera > Hesperiidae > Mimoniades > Mimoniades versicolor. The sequence goes on along the minus strand of DWDW01001680.1, from coordinate 2,653 downwards.
AGTGCCATCGGATTTTAGCAGACCCATAAAGAAGTTATTGCTAAGGCGTCGCGACTCCATTGAGAATACGTCCATTTTCGCTCGACAAAATTTTACATCTCGCGAGACCAAATTTCAAATTGCCATTTGACCCTATAATAAAAAATCAAGACACCACGGGTATACCATCACTTTATTTTTCACAAAAATCCAAACATAACCCACCACGATACTGTCACAACATCATTGGCTTCACATTAGATATCGAACTTTACGTGGCATTATGACCAATTCAAACTTTTTTGGTACTAAAATTTTAGAGCACTGTACAGGGAATAAATGTGTGTGAGCACTTCTTGTATTAACGTTTCTGGGTCAAAAAAGTGAAATTTTGTAGGTACTAAATAATAATAAAAATCAATTAGGTACAATCTATTTGAAATTGGAAAATGGTGAATGGTAGGAACTACAATAAGGAACCGAAAAGCGAGACAAACAACCAGACGAAAACGACCAAAATCTGAAGGTTTTCAATTTCGCAGAGGCGTTTTATTGCAGACTCAAATCAAAAGCTTTCAAAGAAATAAGAGAATTACATTCGGACAACGGACGCTGATCATTCTCTTCTAAATAACTCATCAAGTTGTAAAGAAAAAAGGATTTTTAAAATACATCACCGTGATATGTTCATAAATTTCTTAGTGGCATCAAAGGCTTTTTGGACCAAGCCACGGCATTCATGCGTTAAACGAAATTTATCGACGAGACCACTTCATGATCTGCATAAACGCATAAATCAAATGTGTGTGAACAAAAAAATATATAATAATTAAAAACGTTTCACGAGTAATGTGCAAATTACTAATTACCCTTTATATTCCGATTTAATTTTATTGGAGTCCGAATAACATTTCGATGCAATTAGACACAGTCAAATATGCAGATAGCGCATTTTGACGACTGACTTTACAATCAAAGATAAAAGATGCTAATTAGACGTGCAGCTTTTTATACTTGTGTTTTTTATGATGTCGATGTAAATAATAACGCTAATTGAATTTCAAACCAATGCTTACATTTTTAAAGCTTTTATTTCACTGTCGCTACAGTGGTCCAAGGTTACACAACACAGACCAGAGACTAACAATGATGCCAACATTTTTCTTTGTGATGGTACGAGAGCACTACACGCACTTAAATAGTTTTATTGATTTTTGTGAAAAAAAGGGCACCATAAAATTGCATACGTAGTTAAGAGTCGCCTGAAGCACCCTTCCGTAAAATCTATAAAAAATCAATTTTGTTTCAACAAGTAATTTAGATATTAATAATATTGTGTATTGGCCGCAAGCTTTGATTTCAATAGAACTGAATGGATGTCTTGTCCAAATAGTTATTGGTTAACACATTTAAACGCTTCCTAGCATTAGTTACCTGGTACTAATTGTTTTCCAACAAATCGCTCACCTCAGCTCGATGCGCTGGTGCTCGAAACCTGAAGACGGGTGGGGAGTAGGCTAGCGCCGCCCTCGCCGCCGACGCCAGCTGGACAGCGCCGAGCGCGGCTCTGTTGCCATCTGGACAAGTGGTCGGGGGTCCTCGGAGCTCCTCGATTTGCGCACCGAGCAGTTCATTGCGCAGTAGACAGCCGTACGCGAGGTGGTCCCGCCCGCCGCCCTGACCGTCGCCACTGTTACCGTCTCCGCGCGCTTTCTTCACCGGCTGGTTCTCTGTGCCTCTGCGTATAGCTGAAATAGTGAACGACTGTATTAAAGATTGATCAACAGATATCGTTCGAAAACTTTCTTGTAACGTAATTACATTTTAAAATCAAGTTTAAATTGTAATTACTTTACAAGAAAATTTTGGTTTGGTTTAATATACATTAAAATTACACCCGTAATAAGATTGAATTATGTACACTCATCGTTCCCATCAAGCCTTTGACACATTTGTGTCTGCTGTCATATTGAGATGGGTTAAAGGTACAGTCTAATCTGTTGGATGTGATTACTGAGACTTTCGATGTTTGGATCTATGTAGCATTAAAGGTGACAATAATGTTATGAAATTTTCCTTACAACATCAAACAATAATTAAAACAAAGAAATCGATAAGTACAATAATGTATAGAACAAACGAAGTTTTGATCACCAAACGAAGTAAGCTATGTACAACCGTCTGCCATTGCTTTATGGATTTACATATAAGATTATGTTATTATGGTTAAGTTGACTGATAAGATTTGCATGTCACGGTCCATAGAAATATAGAAGATTTCCGATTTGCATAGAAACCCGTTCGCCACGCGTCACCGCACGAGCCTTTAAATCTCTATCACGAGATTAGCTCGGCTGTAGTAAAAACTTATTTATGTTAAAAAACATGTAGTTCTTTGACTTCGTATCTAGATTAAGTTTTTTGCTAGGCCGTTCTCGATATCGAATCATACTGCTGTTTAGCCATATATACCTACATATGTATATGGATAGAACAAAACACGTACATTGTAAAATACGCACATACACTCATGCTCTTCATGACGTTATGAAAACTTTTATCAACGTTATTAATTAAATAATTTTTAAATTTATCCAAACACCTGTAATTTTCAACTTTTTATAAATATATCATAAAATTATAATTTTATAAATAAGTCCAAATTTAAAACTCA
>DWDW01001679.1:0-11211 GCA_018245635.1 Mimoniades versicolor eupheme | reverse complement strand
AACTGGTGAAACGTGGGAATGTTCTACATTCCTCTGCCTACCTCTTCGGGGATTACAGGCGTGAAGTTACCTTTTATCGTTCCACTATTCGAACACAGGCCTCCTCTCAGAATGAGAGGGTTAAGCCCATAGTTTGCTACGCTGGCCAAGTGGGTGGTGGCAGACTTTACGTGCCTTACAATTTTTTTTTAATGAACTCTACGATGTGCAAATATTGCTTTGAATGTTTCAATCAGGTTTCAAATGCGTAGAGACAAGCAAGTACTTTAACGATCATGTTCGAATTAATGGGTTTCATCGGTAATAAAAAGCACCGCATGCCTGGGCTTCGCCTGCACCAGCAACACTGATCCGCCCATTCGTACCCTCCATGCAAAGTACCTTTGCTTTATGATGTTCCGTTTCAAAAAGTGACTTTTTTTCACGGCAAGCAAACCAACCATCTCGGACTGAGCTCACACAAAACGGTTATTCAACTAGCTACAGGTGTGTTCAGCTTCTCAGTAGTATGCCTACGTTAAATTTCATTGATAATATCTCCACGCATTATGCTATGTGTAATAAACACAGTCATGTGACTTCTTACATGATTTATAATTATAACATTAACATAATGTTTAGAAGATTCACTAACGTGGGAATATTTTTCAATTCATCTCACTGTACATAGCGTAGAGATACGAGAGTTTTATTCGAATTAATGAATATTTTTTGCCGTCCGGTCGAGTGTGTGTAGTATTGTGTCATACATCAATAAGTGTGAATCTAACGGTGCTAATGTAATTTAAACATGCTCCGTCGGCTCCTTGTAAATATTTTACAACGGGTCGGACGCTAGGGTTGTCGCGTTGATATTTTTGTCATGAATTAATTAATAGAGTATCGCGAAAATAATTGTGATTGTAGCATACTATGTTTATACAACAAGTTGTTGCGTATGGACGAACGTATTTTTTTTTATAAAAATGATAATACGCAGAAATATTTGATATAACTCGATTGGGTAACTGATCCGGTGAGCATTTAGGTATTGTTAAAATGACTGAAATTAATATGTATAATAATTAATACCTAATATGTATTTACATATTACATACTATTTCTATGCTACCATCTGAAATATTGTTTTTGTTACCTCGTGTGGAAAGTCAAATAATATTTGAGTGTCAACCCTAATCTAAGTCTCGGTGCTGTAACATTATCTCGTGATAACATGGGTTCCGTAATCATAAACAGTTACCGTTTCATAATATGCATTCTGTACCGTACATATATTGGATATACAACTTGAAACTCCGAGATGCTGATAATACACAAGGGTTATTGATTCTGGGACTTGCAGGATTTAGTTACATTATGCATTAACTATACTTATTTCTGTAGCGATAGTGTCACCTCGTAACGTAATATACGTAAGTGAGTGTAATTATGTCACATGTACCTACTAATTGTACCTACATATGTGTAAGTAGTCTGTGTGTAAGTGAACGTGTATGTTTGTGTGTAAAAACGACGTGGTCATGGCCGCTGGGATGTGATAGATGTAAAAGCAAAGGAGCGTGTTTTGTGGTGACATTGACGTGAGGCGTATGTCCAGCTTGTGATAATGACGATAATGATAATGGCGCATACCTCGATCTCTTGTAGACTGCATGTCGTGATAGATTGAAGTGAAATTGTTGTATAGGTGAATGTTACTGCGATAGTTTCCGTGTGTTGGTCTCGGCTGTTGTCGTTAGATAACTAACGCTTGACACGTGGCCGCTGTTGGCGAATGTAGACGAGCGTTTTTTCTGATTAAACCTTTGACTCCAGTTCACTTGGTGTCGGTTTATATGAGAATAAATGATTTATTCTCATCGAGGGCACCCAGAATGGCTTAAAACTTCCATTATACCATTTTAGTACATAGTAGGTTATGTTGACAAGCGAGAATAGCGAAGCAAAGAGAGTTGACACTGATTGTAGTGTTATTTTAGTAGGTTGGCTTTGTTGGCGTTGTACTTGCCTTGTTTGTAAATAAAAATATACACTTAAATCAATAATATATAGGTACATATGCAATACGTATATGTAAGTATTAAAAGCGTCAATTGGTCTAGTGATTAGTGAACCTAACAACTAAGCAGGGAGGTCATGGCTTCGATTCTCACCGGGGACAAACGTTCGTGTAATGTAATAAGTAATTTTTTTTTGTCTGGGCGTACAATAATCTACATAACTATACTATATGTACAATGTTTATCAGCGGTCCGTTTACGAGAGAACGGGCTCCACGCCTACCTATGGAGAAGTTCCAAGACATTTATTTGTAAATTTTTTCTAAGTCTACTTACCTCGTCTTGCAGTAGTAGCATAAATATTAAATTTCATTGTGAACATGATTCGATCAGTACAACTGTGTATATGCATGCATACGTGTCAGTACTAAGCGTGACGTTTTGATACCGTAAACCACAGGTGCGCCAAATTACAGAGCTGTGTTGAAACCTAATAAATCTAGTACACGTAGATTTAGTATTTTCAATAACGCCAATAAAACATTAACCTATTGATACACGTACATAATATGTATGTGTTGTATTATTGAAATAAACAAATAAGCCTCTGAAACTGACGGTCGTGTATAAAGGCAGCGGTGAACACGTCAGAAGCAAGTCAGGTCTGTTAGGATAGTGACATTTGGCATCCGGTGCACTCAGCCTACCCCGTAAGAGACCCGCAATGAGGGTACATTAATTTATTAAGAAACAATGAGTACACCAGTAAAAAATTAATATTTAATTGTATAAAGACAATAGAAACGCCCGTGTAGTGTTCCCGTGCGGAAGCGCCACGCCTCTCTTCCGTTAAGCAATGGGTATTATTGCATTTTTTTTAGAAATGCACACTATAAAATATATGCTAAATACACTAAAAATATATGCTGTTTTATAAGCAGATACACGCTCTGATCCAAGACGTTTCCATTCAATAGTTACAATATTATACTTATAAAAAAATATTAAATTTTTTCAAGTATCGCAAAGTAATGATTTTGGTTAAGTTCGTTATCAACTAATCTGATAATTACTGTTGGTATGTCGTTATTTGTCATTACTCGTATAATATAGATTCATTTCACATCCTCTCACGTATAATGAACACGAGAAGTCGTATTGAGTAAAAAGGTGTACTAATGTGTAAGTTTCTATTTGTAGCTGGAGGACTTGGATATGACGTTCGCTTCCGGCGCCTCGGACCGCCTCTCGGACGTCCCCTTCAAGGCGATCAACATTGATCTGTCGCAGCCGGCACACAACCTGCACAACACGTTCAATAAGTATGTACTGTTTTTTTTTTCTATTGCGTCTAAATTTTACAATATTCGTCTTACGAGTATTTCTTCGTCCTTTTCAACTTGTTCTTTAAATGCGGATCGTCCAGTGTATTACATTTTTGTAATGGTAATCAACATTGCCCGATCTCACCTGCTCGTTTTTTGAACATACGTCAACCTGTTTACGGACCACATGTCTCTCTTAAACATACTCAATGTAATAAGTAAGTAACTTCACGCCTATGATCCCCGAAGAGGTAGGCAGAGGACTGTAAAACACTCCCACGTTTCACCAGTTACGTTTAGGTCCCACGATGGAATAGGTGGTGAGCCTATTGCCATATACCGGGCACATTTCCAGACTCCGAGCCGCTACCTTGAAAATCTAAATTGGAAAATTTAGTAGTGCCCGACCCGAGAATCGAACCCAGGAGCTCCCGTTCGGCAGTCGCACTTGCAACCAACACTACCAACGAGGCAGTCAATGTAATACAATTTATTATTATAATTACGTGGTATTGGACAGGCCTATTGCCCAGCGCTGGACGGAAACGGGACACTGATAATGATAATTATGAATACAATTACTATTTAGGTACGATGTACTTGACTGCGTTGCTCATTATATTAGCTATGTGTTTTATGTACAGAGAAGAAAATTTGTACAATATTGAAGGTAAAAATACCTACACTTTGCTAATATTAAAAAATCGCTCCAAATTGTATGTAGTTTCTAAAACATTATTAATAAACTTACATTTAATTAAAATATCCTAAGAATATGTTTTAAGATGTAGACGCAAGTGTTAAAGGAGTGAAATAAAAAAAAAACAATCTATTTAGTAGTTTTTTGTGCTATGCGCTCACAACGGAAGACTTTTATCGTTTATGTATATACCTACAATTTATATACGTAGGGTATATAATATATTGTATCTCAAAGCTATAACAGAGACAATACAAATTTTATGAAAGAGACATACAAAAGGCTTATCATTAACAAGAGATCTCTACTGAACAACCTTTGGGCGAAATCAGGAATAGAAACAGCCAGATTCGAGGTCAGAGTTGTACATTGATGTTGTATGTATACACGTATTAAATTAAACCACAATTATATTTAACGTGTACGTATTTTTGATACATATTTCCTCTGTCTACTAAGCTATAAGGAAACAGAAGTTTTGTCTCCTCGGGCGAACAATAGATACATAGATATATATAGAATGTCACTTGAGATTCTTCATTTAAGTGATTTTTGTTTTAAAGTAAAGGATCCTTCAGACAATATTCTAGTTGTCACTTTTACTGACAGTGGAAATAAAAGCGAACATATTAACAGTTATCAACAAATTACAAAAGAATTCCTCTGTGAAACGATGATGGACTAAACGACGGTCCGGGTTCGATTTCTTTGCCGAGTCCAAAATTGAAAGAAACATCCAATGTACTTTCGTCCAATTACACGGGATGACTTGGCGCGGTTGGCGTGGTTCACAAAAACTCGTGAAAGCGAGCGCTACTAAGCCACTATTTCCATCGACAAAGATTATCTAAGATGCAAAGATATGGGAGGGTTCATAAACAGTATTTTTCTATAAAACTGTAGCGTCAATTCCTAAAAGACGTAACAAATATAAAATACCGCGCGGTATAATACTGCTCAATAACATACATAAAATCAATACCGTAATAGTGGAGTAATTTGGCAGTGTTGCCAAAATTTTAATGGCTAGCCAGACATCCTAGGGTTGGTGCTTATCGCGCGTTAATTGTCGGCGATTTTTAATTGTACGGTATAAGTGGCGCATGAGATTTGACCACTCCTTGTAATAGTTGGTGATTAAAATAATTGCAGTTAATAATAGAAATGCCTAATTAATACAAAAAATATATATGAGGGTAGAAACATTTGGCGCTCGGCCTCTGATTACCCCGTAGGGTTCCTGGCTCCAAGATATAATAGTAACACGTTATATCACGCCTTTTCTCCCCGATGTGATAGACAGAAAAGTGTAGTACACTCAACAATTCAACAGTACAACAGTTTACTTCCCGCTATAGAGTAGGTGGTGAGCCTATGGCCATACACCGGGCATATATCCAAACTGCAAGCCATTACTAGAAAATCTAAATTAGAAAAATCTGGAAATGTCCGACTCCGGATTTGAACCCAAAATCTCTCGGCCGACAGTTGTGGCTACAACCAACAGCGACTTACGAGGCACTCATTATAATAGGAATAAGAATAAATATTACTAAACAAATCGCGTTTTATACTTACATTGATACCATTGGAACAATCTGGAAGAAAATGATTTCATTGTATATGACACGAGTGTGTATATCTTTGATAGCTCGCTAGTAGACAGTGCGTAAGGAAAATAAAGATGTCATTGTAGCTTTAGTAGTGGGAATAGATTTTGTTAACTCGCTTTCGTCTTTATAGATAGCGTGAACAATTTATAAGGTGATTAATGCGTACTAAGCGTAAATGCTGTTTGTTACGTACTCGTTTTTTTTATGTGGGTCGGTAGACTTAACTCTTTAAGTGGCTCTGACTTAAATCGAGACAGGGTACACCAGGATTTGGAACCCGGGCCTCTGGATTGAGAGGCTGAATTTTATACCACTATGCTCCTGCACGGCACTGCTTTATTTACTCGTGAATGTTTTATATTGAGTTGTTTTTTATGTATCTATGAGAGGTCTGCCCAATGTTTCAAACGTCCAATCCTGTATATAATCTCATTATGTAGTATGTAGTATTGGAAGTCTGTCACAACTGAACCCTGACGGATGAGTTGGAACGATGACGAACTTTTTTGTGTCTACCTGCCACACCCTTTCAACGGGAATTAGTGAGCCATGCACAATTGTGTAATGAGAGGATATTTATTTCAATTAATGACACATCAATATAACCTTGAATATAGGAATTTGAATTACTAATGAATACCCAGAAATAGACAACACATTATATTCAATGCTTCGTTCGAAAAAATAAAACATTATTCACAGTGGGTCATTGCCATCCCACTGCTGGACATACATCTTTCCCCGCAAGTTGTGGAGGATCACAATGAATCCTCATCTCACTATAATATTGTAAGTCTAAGTATTCCTCAATGAGGGGTCAAGAATATACCAGATAATGACTAGCCCATCTGTTACCGGATTAAAACCCTTAGAATGTCCCCTACAAGTTTCTAATTACAAACTTTTTAGACTGACAATTTAATATACACCCTACCTAACACATGAAACCCCATGAAACTGTGACATTATACAACAACCGTCCAAGAATCTATATAATACGATTTTTCCAGACTTAACGTATTTATTTGGACTTGCTGAAGCGACTAAACGATATGAACTCAAGTTCACGAAAACAAAACATTTTCACACTGTGTCAAATTTATTATTAATTGTCTTCATCGATTCGATTCAGCCTTTCGCGCGTACTTCCACCTAACGGATGCTTACATTGTCTTTTAATAAGTGTTGATACTTGATAAAAACTCACATTTGTATATAACTAATTGATTAGCAGAAGGTCGTTGTCTCTGAGGTCTTGGTCTGTCGGTCAATGTTGTTTCCTATGTCTGAATCATTGAAGACATCTTACTACCGTTTTTGTCATTATTATTGCAATGTCACTCTAGGTTCGTAGAGAGCAACTACTGATAAATATTTTTGTCAGACTTGTAGTGTTTGACTTCCCTTTGTGTCATAATATTGTTCTGGTAATAATGCAAACGGTTCATGTTACCAGGGGTCTTACGAATGTAATGAACGAGCGCGGCAGTCTCAACATGTACCAGAGTGGGGACTCCCTCATGAGGATGTCGCCGCCCAGCCTCGTGTCCTCCTTGCTCATGGAGAGCTCGGGGACTTTCAACCCGGAATCGCTGGACAGTCGAAAATCCATACCTTCACATAGAGATTCAGGTGACATGCAAGATTCTTATTTCTTTTTACTATTAAGCTAATAAAATTAAGATTTTACGGTATACATTATTTACGCTTGTCTAAATATAATATAAAATAAATACAATTATCTGTGGAACTAAATTGTTAAGCTCGATATCACGGATCATATTTCTTAGCCCATTAATTGGTAGTTTACATTATTATACACAGATTTGGTGGTGTCTAATTTCCATATAATTATAACGCTTCGTTTTCATAGTCTATACTTCATTAGGTCAGGTCTAGTATGAAAATAACTTAAACTTGTTTTGGGGGCTCTAAATCAATATTTTTATTATTATTTCGTTACATACGATTAAAATCGATTTTTAATAATGTCGAATGTGCTTAAAGCCATAGTAATTATTAACAGGGATACCAACATCAGGCCGTGACAGCATCGATCCCATGATGACCAGTATGACGCTAAGCATTCTCGATGAAAAAGACATGAGCACCAGCTTCCTGTCGCAAACCACGTACCCTGACAATGATAGCCTAATGGACTCGTTACCGCCTAGCCTAGTCAGCTCAGTGAACTCATCCTATATAGTGTCGAACACATCCAAACCTAAAACAGACACGACAGACACGAACGTGTTCAGTTCGGCGACATTCACACATCTGGAACATTCTGAAAGGTTGCTATCAGCGCGACCGAGGTGCCAACTCTACAACAGTTACACGAAGCGCGATTCGGTAGTAAAAAACGCCGAGAGCTACATCAAGACACGCGAGGAAGGCTCGCAGATTGACCAAGTGAAAATATTAAACGAAAACGTAGATAACAGCGCGTCGAAAGCGAAGACGAACGGCGAAATGAGCGAAACTATAACGTTGCATTACTCCAACAACAGGTTCAGTAGAAACAACGACGCGGAGAAGGAGAACTTGGAAGCCACATTCGTAGCAGACAACGCGTTCTACAAAGACCTGAGTATGCAAAAGGCGAGCGAGCTCGTTAGCAGGAACAGCCTGAACACCACGCTCGACAAGCAGGAGCTGAACGAAATAATACAAGCGAGACAGAAGCTGTCACTTGCGAGGAAAGCGCTGCCGAGTGAACCGAACAAGCTCGCGCCCGGCCAAGTGGACACGTCGCCGATAAAGACGATACTGTTGCCGAATCAGACGATAACGGTGCCGAGACAAAGTATGGATAACGTGTCCGAAATCCTGTCGCGGCGAAGAGGATTGAACGCTTTCGACAAACACGACGAGCCAACGAGAGAGACGCCTAGACGGAGTGCCACATTCAAGAAGGTGTCTCCGAAGGCGAATGCAATGGACGCGACCGTGGTATATGTGAAAACGGAAGATCACACCATGATCGATATCAATTCGGCCACAATGAATCTGATCGATTCTGGCGAGGGGGTTATACAGCACGAAGTAAGTTCATATCGTTTTTAAATCCATGACAAATATTATATGAATTGTAAACTAATTGCCTACACATAAGCGGACAGATCTGTTTATATGTCCTTAATAAATACATCAGTAATAACAAAGAATATGGTAGAATAATAAAATTTACTTATATAATTTTATAAACAGTCCACGACGCATTTTGTGAAAACTATTGCCACATGTAGAGTTTAATTTTAGCAATTAAATGTATTGTTTATAAGGAGTGGGGCCCGCAAGAGCGAGCGATGGTCGGTTCGAGCGAGAGCACCGACACGGGCACGTTCAGCTCGAGCAGCCCGCCCGAGAGCGTGCCCGACACCGCCGCTGTCGACCCGTGTGAGTGTGCAGCTTACATGTTCATACAGCTCACTATAGGTGGCGTCACTGAGACGTCGCTTAGTTCTTAATGTCTCTTGTAATCTTTTGTATGAATTTATTACAATTTGAAAGGATATATTACCATTTTATTGTTAAATGTTTTGTGAGTGTTACACATTGTTATGTATAAGCCGGCTTGACTTAGCCGCGACTTCGCTGCAATCAGCGGGAGCTCATGAGGAAGGACCTCGTACAGGTCCGAAACTAGTCGGGCCACCTCGAAAAAACAAACGAGAGTTAAGCCGGCTTATTTTTTTTTTCAATATATTTTATGTATATATATAATAAAATACATTGTGGATATCATAAACGACACAGCCTAAATGGCGTGTATCAGCTACACATTACTATTAATATTACTTGTTCTATTTTCAGGCACCCAAGTGGCGTCAACACCGCTAATGCCATTCAAAAAGGGTGCCAAGAATGAGTTGCTCCACCTACAGCACACCATATCGCCGATATACGACACGGTCGACGACAAGTGCGCGGCGGCGACGAAGGCGGCCCACGTGTCGCCCATGGAGCGCACCTACGACATGCACAACACGACCGTCATTAATAGCGCTACGATAGTCAAGAAACATTCGGCTAAAAGGGACATACTAGCGGGGAACGCCAGTCCTGAGAAGAGAACGATGGTAGTACCAAGCACCGTTCAGAAGTCTCCACCTAGTAGAACATCACCGTCAAATACAGGTGAATGTTTTTTTTAAATATATATTATGTGATCAGATAACAAGGACCAAAAACAAGATGTTGGAAAACTTGTATCGACAGATATCAGGATTTGTCAAGTATGGGTTGAAGTAACAAATCTAAACTTGCCGAATATCTGTATTAGTCTATCTAAATGATATCTGTTCCAAATTTCTTTGGTATACTGTTCTATATTATTCCACAAACATTCAATAGATCGTAAATATTAAATATATTTGGGCACCATTACTCGGGTCCGTAAATGATTTGGCTTGGTAAGATTAGTTTTTTATTCAGTATCATTGGCATGCTTTAGTTATGTCTTATAATTTTTAGTAAATGAATACTAATTCCTTGCTCAACAGTACTGCTGGAGTGGTGCTGCAGTTTTCAGCTCCTTTAACATTACATTTCCGCAGCAAACGTCATTCCAATATCTTATTCATCAAGTGGAGTCTAATTCAGTATGAATACTTTGCAGTTAATTAAGATATTTGTGTCTATATATCTTCAATTAATGTTCTTGGCTTGCAGTTCAGTATTCAGTGATGCCTCCACCGTCCGCTGTGCCCAGAAAGACCAGCCTACCCACTTCCAAATTGAGGCAGTACAGCTCACACAAGGAACTGAACAGGATACCGGGTGAGTTTGTAATATTTCTACAAAGCCTTCATTCCCTTAGCGAGATTTTAGTTCATTATAGTATTTGGTCTTATGAATTTATTTATTGGTTTTTAAAGATATAGAAAATAATTGTTAAACACATAAAGATAGGCTAGTACTGGCCATAGGTTATATAAGTTCATTTCATATAAGACCCAAAGTGTTGGTCCTTCTACTCTTAAATTTCTTTGCATCTTTACTATATCACATATTTCCAATGGGGGGGTGGTGAAAATTGAAAATGCAATTTAATTACGAACAAAATTCAGAATCCATTCGAAACTACACAAAATATTATCCAAGTTATCACAAAATGTTCCGCTCGCCAGTAATGTAAGGTGTACGTGCGCGCAGGCAACCCGCCCGCCACGGCGGCGCGCGCGCTGGCGGCGCGCAGCATGCTGCGGCGCGCCGTGTACGCGTCCAACCCCGCGCTGTCGCCCACCGCGCCCGCCGCGCCCCCCGCGCACCCCGCGCACCCCGCGCACCCCGCGCACCCCGCGCCCCCCGCGCACCCCGCGCACCCCGCGCCGCAGGTCTCACGGCGCGAGCGCCTGGCGCAGACGCGAAGCGACAGGCCGCGACACAATCTCTCTACAACATGCATTTGCACGTTCATTCGTGAAGATAGAACTCTTACCATACATACTACGCGCTTCGATTCTACGCCATTGCTCCCTTTTGACTCTCTGCTTTCTACTTTAATTAGTCCCTGCTATCCCGATGACACCTGATTCCAGTGTCAAATGGGACTATGCTATTTAATACTT
>DWDW01001678.1:0-11212 GCA_018245635.1 Mimoniades versicolor eupheme | reverse complement strand
CCCGGGAATCGAACCCGGGACCTCCCGATCGGCAGTCGCACTTGCAACCAACACGACCAACGAGGCAGTCAAAAATATTTTCATGTAAGACGTAACACGTAACATCATGCTCGTATCTCCTCGAAGAGGCGTTACGTTATACATCCCACTTTGGAATGGGAGTGAACCTACCGCCATGCATGCGTCACTAGTCCATACTAGGAGTCACTACTAGAAGTTCTCAGTTACAAAACAATACAAGTTGACCCAGGAATCGAACCCAACAATTAAAATTAGAAAAACCCCATAGTACCCGATTAGGGAATCGAACCCAGCTTCACTCGATCAAACAGGTTAATACATACAACTTAATAGAGAAAAGTACTCTTTATGGAACATGTAAAAAATGCCATGCCTTGAGGATATTTTAAAATATATGATTAGGAAAGCAAATAATATTGATTGACAATCACAATAACTAGTTCATTGTTTAGGTACACATATTTTGCATGGATTTAGGTACACATATTTTTCATTTAACGTTATTTGCAAGTTCAGTCTAGAATTTGTTAAAAGATTAATAATTATTATCACATGATTAACATCAGATGTAGGTGTGAAACAACAATTCGTCATATAAAGTTAAAGAAATGTGTAGTAAAATATGTAACATAAAATTCGGCAATTTAAAAAGTTACTGGTAATGCCATCTATTGGGAACCATGCAGAAAACCAACGTTGTGACATAGTCTCGACAAAAAACAGTCAATTCTCACCACATCTTATCTCGATTTCAATTAGGTAAACTGTATTACAATAGCCTTTGTAGGATGCAGTTTAGATCTTAACATAATGATTCTAAAGTCAGTTTGCTTCTGCAATTTTGAAAGCAATACTAGCAGGAAATTTATCATTTCCATATATTGTATAAAAAACTTCATCCATAATAATAATTTTATGATCTAAACTTACCACATAAAAAAAATGGTAACACCATTTGGTGATCGCAGCAATAAATATATTATAACAAAATTACGTACCGAGGTGTCCACTGGAATCACAGTCTCTGACTGGACAGCTTCGTTCCGATGTCGGAAGTGGTATATCCGGTTCCTCTATCGGCTGTAGCACTGGCCGACTCTTCAATGGCTTCTTGGTCTCTTTACTGTAATTAAAAAACATAATATTTTCAAACACATAGAATCAATGTTATTTAGAGAATGGATATTCTCAGAAATTGAGTATTTATTTAATGATAAATGAAAGTAATAAATATACATAAGAACTATGTTAAAATAATTGTAGGTAGTAGATAGGCACAGGCACAGGTACTATAATAATTTAAAAAAAGTAACATCACTTAGCGATTCTGAGAGCAGAGCGGATTTTTGGAGTATGTATTTAAAAAAAATTCTAGTACTTGTCACTGTATCTCCAAAGAGGAAGGTAGAGGAATGTAGAAGACTCCCACTTTTCACCAGTTACATTTTTGTCCCACTATGGAATAAGTAGTCAGCCTATTGCCATACGCCAGGCACATTTCCAGACTCCGAGCCACTACTAGAAAATCTAAATTAGAAAATTTAGTAGTGCTCGCCCCGGGAATCGAACCCAGGACCTCCCGTTCGGCAGTCGCACTTGCAACCAATATAATATAATAATTTCTTTCAAATATATTATATCAGTGTGATGTAAAATAATATATTTATTATAATGATGAAGAAGAAGACCCTACACATGAATGCTATCAAGGTAACTAATGTGGAAAATGAGTTATCTAAAGCTCGAATATTGACATATAAATTATATTTCAAATCAAACCTCATTAAGCTCTAAAGTTAGAAACTGCAATACTTTATATTCTTTTTTTATATACAAAAGTATTAAACTTTTGTAACACTTTTAACGATTAGGTAGAGATTTCCATGCTTTGGAGAATACTCGATTAACCCTTCATTACATTGTCACTAGACAATAGTGCCTTAACCTTGACAGAGGTGTTGAGCGATCTTAACAAAATTTATAGTTCCAAATGGAGTAGTGTGATTAAATTTCTCAAATGTTAATGCTGATTTTAGAAAACTTATATTAGCCGGCCATGAACTGTATGTTATAGGTAACATCCATTCATAGTACCTATATGTAACAGACATACATCAAATAAATTCAGTTCTTATTGTACACAGTAACTCATATAATTGCAGATGTGTATAACATTAAATCAGATGTACTTATGACCTTCGACACACAGATTAAAGCCAATTTACGCGATTTTATGAACATTTTCAAATGGCACCTGATCACGGCTTAAACTTCCCGCGTTTAAACTAAAAGTGAATTATTACTCTCGCCGTCCAAAGATGGCGCTACTTGTTCAGTCAATTGTACGGATATTACCGCAGATACAATACGTTCGTTATTACAATTCGAAAATAATGGAATAACAAATTAACGGTTAATCTTAATATTTTCTGTAAAATTTAATTATAATAGGATCTGTGTATATGTAGGATAGGTGTATAATTTCGCAACAATTTAAATGGGTGCAATTAACTTTCTAGATTGAGTCAGTCCTTTCTTGTGTTCATTAAAACCAACTTTAGGGAATGGTGTGTGAAAAATAGAAATAATTCTTACACTTTGCCATTGCATTTTTCGTCTGCATCTGAATCTGTATCAGTATGCGTCCGGGCGTTGATAATACGCGAGGCGCGTGCTGTTCTCGACCGCGTCAACTTTCGAGGTATCGCACCGTTCGCCGCGGTAGACCTACTCGAGTTTGTTGGACTCTTTCTTGCTGCTATTGTTGTCGTTGTTGTAGTGGAATTTGATGTAGTTATTGTCTCGTGCTGTAAACGTTAAAGAACTTTTTTTAGGTATACAACACAATGGAACATTTGATAACGGGTTAATTAATTTTTTAGTACATATATTTAGGTATCAAAAGCAGGTTAGTTAGAAGAATGTAATTATTGAAGAATGTAATTGACAGTTCCAAGAATGTAAGATGAATATTGTAATGTTTTGTTCTGCATTTGGGCATATATAGAGTTGGACGAAATGAAAAATATATTATTTAAATAGTGTTAAGCATGCTACCAAAACCTTCTGTCTATCTAACCACAGAACGAAATTAGGTAAACGAGCCCCATTAAATAGGTTAATGGAAACTTATAACGATATCTCCTCCAACAGCGATGTCGACATTTTCCACACATATAACATATCGAAATTTGTTAAATTATGTAATAAATATTTATAACTCTCTTCTAGTTTACTGTCAGTTTAATGTTAATATTTTATTTAAGTAAATTTAGTTAATTAAGTAAGTAAATTTAGTTAAGTCATATCATGTTCAGCTGCACTATTTCTTTGAATGCTGTATATACCTTTAAAGGCAAGTCACTTTGAATAAAACTGAAATGTTTGTATTTATCAATGTATAGTGATAAGCTAATGGTGTATCTGTTAAATAAATAAATAAATAAAATAAATAATGTTAATCATACAATATAAAATAAGACCATTGATGTAGAAGAAGCGCGGCAGGTCTGTAAGGACAGAGATATTTTGCACTTGGTGCTCTCTGCCTAACCCGTAAGGGACCTGGCGTGAAGATATGTATGTGTGTGTGTTTTGTACATACGTGTATGTATGTATGTAAGAATATTAACTGACAATTTCATTGCTTATTGTGTTCGCATAAGCACCCATTTCCAACGTTGTTGTTTAACCGCATCGAATGATGAAAACTGAAAAATATTTACTTTAAGCCACAAAAGCACCCATTGAGTTAAATTGCACAACTATTATGAGAAATAGCGCTGAAAACTGCTGAAAATGCCTTTCAGGTAGGTACCGCATTCGCAGCAAAGCTGGAGCTTATTGAAATAGGTTGGAATTTTTGAAATGTGTCCTATTATTTTCCCCAAAATAAATAAATTTTATAGAAAATGTATTTGAATTTATAAAAGAGAATTTAGGTGAATTGTGAAAGTTTAAAGGGAATTTAGCACAGTTGTTAAGGGGTTTTCGTAATTTCTAATAATCGATTTCTAACATTTAAATACTTATTTTGATTTAATACATAACAGTAACAAAAACAAATACATAAAAGTAATAACACTAAATAAAATCATTTGGTTATGAAACAGCAAATGTTTATTTAAATTTAACAAAACTCTACAAAACCTCAAAATAATTTTTTTTGGACATTTTTACTAAATTTTACAACATCCTATGCGCGCACATTTATACTCGTATACAAACGATAAAAAATTTAAGGTTTAGAATAATATTATCCATTTCAAATTGATAGTTAGGGCTATGTGAAGATGACATGATATGCTAAACGATGATATTTTTATGCACATAAACTAATGCACAAAAATGCTTAGAAATATTGAAACATCAAATAATTACATGTGATCCAGGTAAAATTTATAAAAAAAAAACATTTTAAATGGCTAATGAGTGTATAATCACCAAAAACGCTAAGATAAATGCCATGTAACAAATTGCGTCCCATTCATTCGCTATGTAACTCAGGCTAACTCAACTCTGATTAATGCTGGGCTTACACTGCGCAAAGTGTTAACATAAAGACAACATCGTGACACTATTTTCACTGTTATATGTTGAATTGAAATTATCTGTAGGTAGCTTTTAGACGAAGCCGTACTCCGTCTAGATAGCACATGTCCTGATTAATAAACGTACCAAATTACATAAATATTTATAGGCACCTAAACTCATTATATCTAACCATATCTTGTTGAATAGTTTTAATATCGTACAATACATTTTCAAAGAAAATTTACAGTCGTGTCTTATCACAAGCTAATACCTGCTGCATGACTTGTACAAGTTGCCATGGAACTGACAGATTTTCCAGCGACATCTTCGACAAATGTATCCTATGTCTCGACCCCGGTAACGAGTCATCATGATACCAACATGTATTACTAAAATGCGAAAATACTTTAAAGTATGTTTATATGAAACATTTTTACAGGGCTGACGGAGTTTGTCAGGATACCAGCTGATAGTAATCCTTAGTTATCATGCAGGTACATACACGTGAGTATAAGTCTCTATGTATGTAATACATTGTATTAGATGGTTGTTAATAAAATGTTTAATTTTTGTATGGAGCACGTTTTAGTTCATGCTCTTGACTTTCAGTTGGGTCATCGTTCACATTTGTCATCGCAGCACATAGAGCAGCAAGAGTCTAATTTAGCATCAGATTTGGGTGCTCCTTGCTGGCCAGGTACCGCGGCAGTGTCTGTTGAAATACAAGTCAAAGTAATTTCTTCGGATCTCCCTCCAGAGTGATAAGAACAAGACATAACAAAGACTGAAACAGTGACAAACACCTTGCTGGAATACTATTATTATAAGACGACACTGGTACGGGTTCAAAGTGCATGTGAAGCAGTCATCTTCGTTACATACCAGCAAGTCATTGAAATTATATTAAATACTAACGTTTTTGATCCGTCGGTAAACTTGGTATAGAAAGTCTGGAAAAGAAATAAGTGTTTTCAAAAGTATTTTTTAACTTCGATATAATTTTTAACGGGTGACATCTATAGACGAGGGTAAACTTTTTAAAAGTAAATACCTGGCCGTAGACACACTTTCTACGCCGTAGCAACCATTGCAGTTGGGCTGAAAAAATTACAATGTACTTAAAACATGAGTTGAGAACTTTCTAGTAGTGGCTCGCCGGCTGAATATGTGCACGAAGGATGTAAACGTAACTGATTAAACGTGGAAGTGTACTAGACTCTACTGCCTACCTCTTCGGGGATTACAGGCGTGTTATTACTTCAATAATTACACAAATTATAAGGTACAACTCTTTTTAATATTAAACGTGCTTTATATGGACATAATTAACAAGGCTTAATTTACATTGTATAGTTATTAGAGATAGCCCAACTAGTTTTGCATTAATCGGAGCTCCTTTTTCGTGAGCCGACGTCACATATGTATATTACAGATTATGTACGTGATTCAATTCGGTACATAAATTAATCGGATATTATCTTGTTATGATAAATATGAGTTATGATTACTATGAGTTATGTTAACTATGAGTTATGTTAACTATGAGTTATGATAACTATGAGTTATGATAACTATGAGTTATGATAACTATGAGTTATGTTAACTATGAGTTATGATAACAAATGTCCGCTTCTTAAATCAAGGTCAAGTAATAGGTAATCAAAAGTAATATACAATAATCATAAGGAATATACAATAATATACTAAAAATCTACCAAAATTTGTGAACTGAAAGTATTTATGAATATGTTTCGCATAAATAAATTTTCTGATAATATTGCCATTCTAATTAAATTCATCAATAATAAATGTCCATACGTTGTCTTTAGAAAGGAGTACGAATAGAATATTTTTAAACACCAACTTTTTTGCATCCAGGAAAAGCAATATTTCTTAAAACTTTTTCATCTGCACAGGGTTGATCGTCCGCGCTTATCGTTGAAGTGCCTTTGTCATCTTGGAAATCAAAAAGCATGAAATCTTTTTTTGTCATATTACGATTACGTATTTGGCATTGTCCGATTTTCAAAACGCTGTCGCAACCACCACCACATTGAATTTGGTCGCTTTGAGTTGTCGAAAGTGTACCACCACGATCTCTACCACCTGCAATCCAAAATATTATAATGGCTATTTTAACAAGAAAAAGTACCAATCTCGTCTCTTTGACAGTCTAAATTTTTTATTATTATTATAATGCGTCAAAACTGACAGACTAATTTTAAATAAATATATTTTTCGACAATTCAACTGAGAGAAGCAAAATAAGACAATTATATGTACATATTATAGCAGACATTTTAGCAAAAAACATTATTTGCTGGCCTATTCTACTTTTTGTAACACAAGGACCAAATTCTCAGGAACGAAGTTCATGGACAGAGAAAGGGGAATGTATACCTACGTACATATAAAATTGTTTTTGAAAATGCCCGTAGAACTATATATACATATGTATTTCTAAATGAGGAAAAAAATGTAAAGTTTAAAAGTAATAATTCGTATAATATTTTACTTATACTCAGCGTAGCGGGTAGATACTGCAACAATACGAGTAAAATTAATAAATAACTGATATCCGTCATACATACCTTTTTTCAAACTGCCAATAATTGAAATTACATCCCTATACCTAATAACGCAGAAGGTAGGGTACAACTGAAAACCGGCGCTACGGGGGAACTAAATCTCGCGGCAGCAAAACTAATTTGTCAATAAGAGTAGGTAGGTACCTTCCAATGTTCTTATTTTGTTAGTTATTTTATATTGTGAATTGTGTGCTTGAAAATAATTATATTATTCGTACTTTACAGAGATGAATTATTTGGATGCAAAATATCAAAGTTATGAAAGGGTTGTACCTTGTGTGCGACTATTAGCATCGGGGAAGACATTATTTAATGTGTGTGTGCGTTCGTGTGTATATGCGTCTATCGTGCGTGTGTACGTATATGTTACATATAATATGTATGTAACATTATAAAGTGTAGTATGCAATTATTTGCAATGACATCCTCGAAATATAGCCATCATAATTTAATCAATAACACGTCCCGTTGAATTTTTAGTAGGTATGTGTTTCATGTATATTTAATGTTAATTTTAAGCTACACATACATATATTCTTAGTTCTTATTATTTTGAACCACGACGCCTTGAATGGAAGTTTTTATTCATACAAAATAACATTTAAGCCAAGTTGAAGAATTAGTTAGGCCGTTCCACCTAACTGGCTAAACTACAGTTCTTCGAAATGAACTAGACTCCACAAACGGCGTACGACCGAGCCTTTGCAAGTTGGTTTGTTGAAGCCAACTCGTTTCACTTGCTAATTCTCTGTGGAGTTTCAATTTGTAACAATTGTGTTTTATTACTTGTTTAGCGTTCAGTTCGGTGTTCAATCACAAGCAAAATAACGATAATCACGTTGGTATGCTAAGTGTTATTTATAATTTAACGTCAATTGATACTTTTTATGTATTAACTTTGCATGTACGTCTAATTAGTGACTCTGTTTATTTATGCTGTTTTTTTGTACGTTTAGCATATCAATAAAGATGATCGATCCTCTGATAGTAACCGGGTACCGTGATTATGGATATTATAATACCAGATGAGTGACAAATATTTTACTACATTTAAAAGGTAAATCCTTTTGCCTCATTCTTGAAGAGTACTATCAAACAACGTAGGAGACAAAACAGAATTGCATATGTTTACGTCCCACTTTGGCCTATTTTCATACACTGGGCATACATCCAGACTCCGAGCCACTACTATAAATTTCCATTAGAATATCTAAGTTAGAATAATCCAGTAGTGCCCGATTTGGGATTTGAACCCAGGAAGAACCTCCTAATCCGCAGTCGCGCTTGCAACCAACACGACCAACCAGGCAGTCGGAACAATTAATTGAGATTTATTAAAAAAATACTAAATGTTCTAAGGACAAGATCTAAATTTGTATCATACTATATATGAAGAATGACGAGTGTAGAAGAAGCGCGGCAGGTCTGTAAGGACAGAGATGTTTGGCATTCGGGGTTCTTTGCCTACCCCGTGAGGGAGCTGGCGTGAAGATGTGTGATATACATACATACATATATGATATATGTGATATACATACATACATATAATATGTATTTTATGTATTATTACGTTTTAAATTTAACATAAACCAAATTGGGTGAGTATTGTTGAACAGATGAGTGCACATAGTTTATTCGATTACCTGTAACAGACGCAGGCTGGCTGCGATCTACGATCGTCTTCAGCACGTAAGCGATCATAGCCACTAGCAAGCCAACCGCAACGGATATCACTATGACGGATTGTTTTACGAAATCCTCGAAGCAGTCCACCAAATCGTCCATATAACATTCCAAGCTGTTGACTAAGGCTCTATTTGTACACATTTGGAATTATTGCTCTTGTTTTAGATAGAGTAATAGATATACCTGGAACGGGAAATGCAGTTGAATGAATGAAATAATTTTTTTTATAGCTCAATAACATTAGTTCTAAATTGAACCAATTTGGAGTACAACAAACAGATTTTATATAGTTTGATTTAATTTCCAAATAAATACAAAAGATTAATTCTTGTTTATAATATAAAAAAAAATTCTTGTAGCCTTGTAAATTGCTGTTCATTTGTAGCTTTAGCCAACAGTAGTACATTTCCTTATATTTCGTTTATTTTGTGTCACCAAAATATTGGCGCGACAAATCGAATAATCAACTTACCAGCCAATTCGTTTTACATTTCTAAAGTATTGCGAGTAATACTTCCTATATACGAACGCTCGGCGCATAGTATGTTATGTTTTGTATAATTTTTGCTTACATTACCATTAATTAGTAGATTTCAACACTTTAACATGATTGACAGATTGTTACTTTTTTTTCATGTTTGAAAATGTTATATTGTACGATTGTATTCTCAAAAATGAGTTCTTCGTCGATGTGTCAAAGCGTAACTGTTACACTAGGGTAATAGTTGGCCGATTAATCGGGTCAGATTTGTAAGGATAGAGTAACGTACAGTGAACGGTCACGAGTCGGGAATAATAATAATAATAATATCCCGGGACATCTCCACACACGGCCATCTGATCCCAAAGTAAGCGTCAAGAGAGCTAGTAACAAGGTGGCTGATAAACTACATACATATATACGTATAAAATTATACTTAAATAGATTTTTTATTTCACGACCAGACACAGAACAATTACCTGCTTGTGTTAATCACACAAATATTTATTCTGGGTGGGGATCGAGCCCACGACCCCCGGCGCAACAGTCAGGTTTACTAACCACTGCACCAAAACGGGCCGGTCAATTTGTTTAGAATTTATTTTGACGTAAATTTAGTTCGAAAATGTTATGCAAGCTCTCGGTGTTTACTTGCAGTATCGAAAATAATTGTCAACTAGTGTGGACGTAGCTTTTCTAAAACACTACACAAAGTTACCATGTAGGTCATGTCACCTTTGTTATCTGTCAGCTAAATTGAACTGCATTATGCAGGTAAGCAGATATTAAAGATTTCCAGTACCTACAGTCCTGGCAAATTAATTTTGTCCCTTCTACATTCACACAAGTCTTCATACATGCTAATTTATTAAAGGCACTTTTTACCTGAACTTTTCTTAGGACATCTCTGATTATATATATGTAGTATCTATCTACGTTATAATTTTATTCCGTGATAAGAGAGGATACAATGTTAGTGAGTCTATGGTCCTTTCAGTGGCATATTATACACTGGCTATATTTTGAACAGTTACGTAACCCACGGCCCACGGTCCCTTCTGTCGCGTGTCGGTTGGCCGTGATGGATGATGCGTCTCCATTCTTTGATTTATTCTTTAATAAGTAGTTTCAACCATACTATGTTACACTAATGATATATTTGGTTTAGTCTCGTAAGCGGGGCCTTTAGGTATTTAGCACACCACACACGCACTATCTTGTTCTAAGATTTCTGTCAGCGTTTTGTTTATCCATATTTATATTATGTGAAAACTTATATACTTACGAGTTAATTCGTATTGTCTTCTAAAGCGTATGGAGTCTACCAACGCGCAACTCACTACCAGGACGAACTACGGCTGAAATAGTAGTAACATTGTTAGCATTCATTGTTGACAACGAAATAATTTATTATTAATTTGTAGTACGTGTTTCGGATTAAGCATTGATAGGTAGTACTTTTATAAGAATAGTTCACATGAGTGTATTAAGAATAAGTTACTATTGAGTGTCATTAGCTTTGGTAGGAACGTTTCGTCCTAATGGAATTCTGTCACACATATCCCGCTAAATTTGAGTATTATGATGCTGGACTAACATACATAATTATATAACTGGCAACCACACTTCACATCTACTTGAGAGAAATATTTTGATAATAATGACTGCAGTAGAATTGAGCATAATGCTCGTACTCGTATATGCTTAGATTTAGCTGTCTTCAGCTAAGAGTGCATGCATCAAACAACTGTCTGTATAGCTCGCGCAACTTGAATAAGGAGCGCAATACATCACCACGTCGCCACTAAATGCATCGGTGAGGCTGGGAAGCCGGCGGAAGTTTGCACAATGACATGAATAATGTTAAATCTTTAGCAATATATAGACGAAGCTAATGGAAGAT
>DWDW01001677.1:0-11214 GCA_018245635.1 Mimoniades versicolor eupheme | reverse complement strand
AATTGCTGTTGGAGATTTATTATTATTTCAATTCATCCATGTACAGGTGCATTAAAATACATACATAGAAAAAACATTTTCCTTAATTTACGTTGTTATCTAATATTTTGAGTACCTACATTGCTTTTATGGATATTCTTATACAGCAAGATCTTTATTTACGTAAATGAAAATGCCCGACAATATGACGACTGAAATATCATAAACAATTTCTAAATATACAAAAGGTTCAATAAGCGTAAACGTTTTTTTGAAATTAAATTATTTGCGTGACAACTTTTTTTGTGAATGAATTGTGACAAATGATATAATCGTATTTACGGCTTAGTAGCTCGCGCAGAAAGGGGTACAAAAGAAACATTCAATTTTATAAGAATTACACAGTCGATTGCAGAACGAATGTTGATGGATGAATTTTGTGTACGTTATCGTTGGTAGGGACCTTCGCCCCTGCGCCCGTCGACGGGGTTCGATACAAGCTCACTCCGCTGAGAACCCTTAATCGATTCGAATCCTAATGATCTTATCGATTAATATTGATTATGATTCCGAGTTCCCGCGTGCAGTTCTTCGACAAAAACAACAAAAGAGTTAACCGTCGTTCCGCTTGACAACTGCCGTGAAATATTTTAATTAATGAATCCCGGCCGACAGACGGAAAGAAAAATCAAGCAATGTAAGAACGCTAATAGAATTAGATATTGGAATGGAATGGAGTAATACTAGGCAGGTTACGACAACGTCGCGGCTTAGCTTCCGCTGCACTACCACTTTTACTTTCCTCTCGGTGCTTGTTCCACAGGCCTGTCGCTACGCCGCCATTACTACACCGAGCTAATGTTCCGAGGTTTAGTGCCCTTGACAACGCGAATTAGTGACAGATAACAGCAATGATTAGACACAATTAAAACCGTTTACTAATTGCTTATATAACGGGAGCCGAACGTGGTGTCACGTTTTAATAATTTTAATTGCGATTACTAAAGCACGGACCGTGGATCGAGCCGGTCGCGCGCGGACGGAGTGGGAAACGTGGCTGTTGTTGCGGTGGACCAATTATTTATAAACAAACAGCGGCGCGACACAGATCGCGCGCGCGCTCTGCCGCCGCCCGCGTTCTGTGCGCGCGGACTTTCTCGTGCACTTTCCTCGTCTCTATAATTGACGTAACGAGCGAGCGACTCTCACACGCGCGCCGCAAAAACGCCCGCGTTGCATCACACGAGGAGAAATGACTGCACGCTACCGATTCTTTTGCAACTGCACCAGTTACGTCTCGGATCGCTTTCTCTGTTCCATTGTGATCCCCACCGCGGTGCACCGCCGCCGCGGGCTCTACAGATGAGACCGACGGCAGTGCACCGCGGAACGGCCATGTGCGCCGCTTAAAAAAAGAAAGTAACACCATAGAAAGCTGCGGCGCCGAACGTCGACCCGCGGCGAGTGGTGTACGCCAGAAATAGAAAGTCTTCCAAAAGGCCGGGCCCGCTCCCTTAACAAATAAACAAATGACTGCAAGCAAGGCAAGGGGAAAGTGAGAGCAGTCGGGGGCGCCGAACGCGCTCGAACCTGTTTCCTGATCGCCTCTGCCCCCCCCCCCGTCCCTCCTCTCCTCCCGTCTCAAATTGAACGCTTCGTCCTACGTCACGCCCGTTGTACACGTTTTAGACGACCGCCCAGGACCTTATTTATCGTCATCACTGACCTACTTAACAAATGCACTTGCTCGTTAGCGTCTTCCACTCAAACTCACATTTAATGACATTTCGGTATTTTATCGCACACTAATTAACGTTGATAGTTTGACAATTGTATAACAACAAGAAAGCCGTGCAACGAAGTGGTATGAGCGAGATGATCAGTCGAATAAAGAAAGTATCTGATTCGAGCGAAGAGACACTGAGGGGTCACTGACACAGTGGTCGTGTAATCGAAAGACTTCGCGCTTTCTAAAATAAATATTCAGTGTCATCAACGAACGCAACATGCTTGTTACGTCACTTGTTATTTACGTCTGCAATTTGTTTGTAATTGCATAATACATCTACCGTTGCTAATACATTTCGATTTCATTGATCACCCGTGGAGGAAATACCGAAATTAATATCGCGAGAGCACACGGAGTGTCAACACTTAGAATAAAGTACTTCCCCAGACAAATTACTGAATAGAAAATTATTAAGAGAACCGAGTTCGTATCTCACCCGTACTGGTAGAAAATGCCAATTGGCATTGAGGCCGCAGTTTGTTAACAACAATGACAGATTAAATAAATGAATATTTAAATTTGCTTTAAAACACAGAAGATACGTGTAATGTGTTCGTGTATAAATAAAAAAAAGCTCGTTAAACATGGATTTCGTTTGGAATAACAATTAGTTTAGGCGGTGAGTAACGACGCAGCCTGTAATCGCGGTTGAATGCTCGCGGGGACGCAAGGTCGAGGCGTGACGTCACGCGCTCGCCGACGTATCGCATACCTGCTCTCAGGATGTTTGGCATCCTTCACGACCGCTGTAACTCTCACAACTAGTGCTCCATATGATTCAATAACACACATTTATATCTCTCATTTATCCACACCGAAATAGTGACACAATATGTCTATGCCACTCGAGGTTTCTCGAAAACACTATATGTCAATTGGCAATAGGCTGCCCCCTTTTTCCATGGTGGGACGTAACTATCGAATCATCGCAGTGTATGACACTCGTTTGCCTACACCTACGAAGAAATACAGACTTGATGCTATGCTTGTCTCATATTTTTATTGATATAACGGGTAATGAACATGTTATTTGAGTCAGCTTTGAGGTTCCGTGTACATGATCGAGTGTGTAATACTTCCCGCTATATAAGCAACTGAAGCTATTTTTAACGCATTCTATTTTCGTTTGTTACAGAGTTCGACGGTACGACGGTGCTGTGCCGCGTGTGCGGTGATAAAGCCAGCGGATTCCACTACGGCGTGCATTCCTGCGAGGGCTGCAAGGTACTTGACACATTATTAATTGCTACTGTTGTTATTCCATCACGCCAGGTCCCTTTCGGGATGGGCAGAAAGCACAGTGCCAAATGCCTGTATCCTTGAAGGCCTGACGTTCATACAATAATGTTATCCATAGATATATCGGACATAGGATAGATCCATAGATACATAGGATAAGTAATTATCGACAGATCGACACACTTAATATAAAACATACAAACTAAAGCCGCATCATACTTGTGTGTGACATTTGGTAACTTGTCATATTTACTTATCCTTATTATTTAAATGGTTTTCTTTTTTATATTTCATAAAAATATGTTCACTAGTATCGACTGCCGTGTACGTGTATAATAATAACATGTGATCGTCATATTGCCATGTCTCTTTAAAAACAGCACTCACTCAATTTCCTACAAAACTTAGCAATCGCTAGGGAACCCGGGAACATCATGTCATTGCACTATCACAAGACAATACTGATTACAGCGAGACGAAACAGTGCAACCACATGGAATGAACGTCTCCGTGAGCTAACGTAGTGGGAAGTAGCCTATTAGAAGCATCGCCTTCTCCGTCCTCGTTGCGCGCTTCTTGTTCAATCACTTTCAATGTCATTGTAGTAGAAGTAATAATCGAACGTCAGCATATAGAAATGCTAACTTTACTACGGTAAAGTCACTAGTAATGTCAACTTTAATACGTTAACGTTTAACAGACTATTAAATCATTTCGTGTACACCACGGCTGGCAGCTTTCTGTGTGTCCTAGAGTAGTGGCAACAAGGCCGCGATACACGGAAGACAATCTCCGTGGACTCGATGAACAAAGCCTGGCCATGGCTGTTTAATGTCAAATCTTTTCGTTTAACGTATTCCATATTTATATTCGTTGCGACCTCGCGCATGACCCTTATTATAAGTATACATATATACGCATGTATCTTAATGATCTGTTTGTGTCCACGGCACCGACGATTTCTAATGTCCGCGTGGGCACAAAAAAAGCATCGTGTGAACTTGTTACAAGAGCGGTTTACGGGTTGTCGGGTCGGCGAGGAGGTACCTGCCGACCTCGACGTCGCGGCCGGCGCCCCGCGCCCCAATTTTCTATTTTGTATACCTGTCTCGCAACAATAACGCGAACTACGAAGGTAGTCTTGACATGTTTTACTCCATTCCTATCAAGGGTCGGACCCCATCAAAGCCAATAAGATTAAGCTCATTATATTTTATAGGTCGTAAATTATTTTATAGGTCAATAGGCAATTTTTTTGTCACTGCGTGCATTCTGAAATAAAATTTAGGGCGACCCACGTTTGACATTCGTAATTAATAATATTTGTATATCCGTCACTACACTCCGTCACAGTCTGGCTGAGGGTCAAATGCTCGTGGAATTCGCGGCATATTACCTAATGAAATACAGTACTGTTGTGTTAATCCCTTAAAATGTCTATTAAAATCGTTCTAAACGTTAGCTAGAGATCTATAAAATTCTATTATGTACATATGTACGTATCATTAACCGTTTCGAGAACTGTTATCGGGGCTATTAGAGATTTTTACGCAATTAATTATAATTTCCTTCCGAGTTGAATGTCCCAAAAAATTAATCAATCGACGCACGATCAGAGAATTTGTTTTATCACAATGAGTGCAGGAAATATACAAACACCTGCCTGTTGATAGTAATCACCTTGAGAAACTTTTCCGCCTAAGATGCACGTATGCAGAAGGTTGCTGTCGAAAGTAGCAAATTGCGTTCTCGGTGAACGTCCAAGAGATATGCACTTGGCTGACTTCAATACTACAAATACTTCCTGATACACATTTAATAAAAAGAAACATATGTTTACGGTAGTTGCTATGTAAAATAATTACATCAGTTTTTGCAAAAATTCAATTTTATTCTGCGCTTAATTAGTTTAATTAATTCACAATTAAGACAGTTGTGTAACAATGGTGAAGGCAGACTGACCTTAGAAAGGTCATATTCATGAGCGTAAAAGTGCAGCGACGAAACGGACGGTAGCAGTCGTGCAAGTGTATGGCGAACTGGTTTAACGACACAAAACTGCTCGGTTATCGCGACAAAGCGTGTCCTTCGGGCGCGGCCGTCTACGGCCGGTGCATTGTGCAGCGAATTACGCGACACGACATCGAAATTGCCGCCAACCGGAGAGATCTCTATTTATACAAATTCTTGTCTAGGATTTCGTTAACCTTCATATGTTTGTAAATTATCGAGACGTTTTTGTAGCTGCTACGATATGTTACCGTTTCAGGTAGTAAGGATACAGATATAGGTCAAAACAAAAAAAAACAGATAATTTATACATAATGTGCATTATTAAACAAATTTGCACCCAATCGTTGCGTTAAATATAAGCTCATGTTACGTAAGCAATAATTTTGCGAGTGTAAAATTAGCACATGTTATTGCAACGCTAACTAGCGGCAGCATTGCAAAACTAATGTATCAGTTCCGCTATTCGCCGTGAGATGGCGCTACGTGTGAAAACGCGACAGTGCTGCTCAGGCCGCGAGCGGTAGCGAATAGAAACTTTCATGAATGGTTTTTACGGCTCACTACGCGGCGCGGGGCGTACTGCCGTACGCATCGATGTCAACGAACCCGTGTTTATTGCTACACGTTCTCTACATACTAATAAAGTACCTTCGCTTCTTTAGTCGGTTAATTGATTATTTTGAATCTCCTGAAACTACAGCTAAGTTGTACCTACTTTCAATTGAAGACACAAACTATTGACAACTTTGTAATTTTCAAATATTGCCATTTACGAAAGTTATTATTCTTTCTTGTTTCATGTTAAATATCAGTGTCCCATTTTAATAATACTCCATATAATAATATCTGTTAATTGAGAACTTTTAAGGATAAATTTAATTGGTAGTGTTACCTGCCTACCTATCCACGTGCTTTTATTCGTAATGTTTTACATCATTTTAACTTGGATTTAATCAAATATTTCACCAATAAATGTGATCATTTGCTTTACAAAGTAACAGCAGTAAAATCGCGAAGTGAACTGGCGACGCAAGTTCTTTGTTCCGCGGCCATCACTCGCCCGATGTAGGGCGCCAGGTCTAAATAAATATACAATTACCTGCGAAGCCTAAAAATTATATTCACAGTTTCACTATAAAAATGCACTTCAGTACTACTTTTTAACTTACACAAAGTATGAATATGCGATAAACTGTCGTGTAGCATATTAAACAAAATCGCACAATTTTCTTGTCATCGGCCGCATCGGACGACCTGAAACGATGTTGTATATTTATTAATTATCAAATCCCAATAACAATGAACAATTAAGCAGCTCAGCGCGTTTGCGCCGCCACTCGGCAACTTGTTTACCGAAGGCGCGCTCCGGTGTCGCGGCTCGCGGGTGTCGCGGTGAGCGGGCGGCGCTTTGTTCGCGGCCGACACAATTCCGAAGTGGGTCGCTCATTTTTTCGGCACCGATCTGTGCAGGGCGCGGTCGACGACCTCGCCCGCTAGCGCCGCGCGCAGGGCTGCCGCGCGTCACCTCGCCCGCTAGCGTCGGCGCGAATCGTTTCATATGCTCGGCAATATTGCACACTAAACACAACTGTACAGTTTTCGTTTACCCCGCGGTGTGTATATTTATTGGTAGGCTCACACCCCTTTTCATCGTGGGACGCACAAAGTCCAACATGTGTCGTGAGAGTGCATTGCACTCTAGCTTACTCTTCCGGGGAAATATAGCCATGGTGTTATGTTTATTCAATTTCAACTTGAAAATATACATATGTAACCACAATAGTTCTTTTCAATTGCCAAGCTAGACCATTTGTCAAATACATAATATTTTTATACTTTAATAGAATATTCATTTTGAGATGATTGTTCATTCATATTAATGTCTTAATTCAATTTAACGTTTCCGAAAATTATTAATGATACGTTACAAACATATCAGCAATTACTGTTTTTAATGTACGTAGTTAAATGCTCGGAGTATATTTATTACATTATATAATAAAACAAAATAAGAAACATTACGTAGTAACTCATCGTTCTATTCACGTGTCAGCTTGGACCAGGCGTAACATGTCAACTTGATGGATAACATGTCAACAACAACACTAAAAAACGCGAACATAGGTATGATTGCGGTCGTCGCCGGGGCGCAGCCCTAGCGCAGCCTCCTCGCAACGTTTACGGCGAGTGTATGTAGGCACGCAACGAACGTAACCCACATAATCCTGAACTGTCAGCACCGAGTTCGTTGGCCTGCCGCGCATGTGTACCGCACATCGAGACCGTCCACGTCATGCGCTTACGATTTCCGCAACCTCGCGCCCGCTTCAGCGAACTCGCCGAACTCGCCGAGCTCACCGAACTCACCGAGCTCCACGACACCACAATTATCCTGTTACGAAGTGAATGTACTGTACACCACAAATGTGTACAGTTTTATAAAGAAACGGAACAATACAATAGGATGTTACTGTTATTAACTACCTTTAAAATGTTACATGAAGTTACAAATATAAAACCTAACGTGATATATAATATATTGAAAATATTTTCTTTTTACTTTTTAAACGGTTATAATAATTTCAACCTTAAAACAGTGTCAAAATTTCTTACACCGATCTTTTCATATGCCATATAGGGGACGAATGAACGTAGCAAATTTTATGAAATCAAAAGGAAAAAATCAAAAACTCATAAATACTTTATATTAACATGTGACGTTGGACACAAACACTGAGAATTATTGTAAAACAATCGTAAATATATTAATGATGTTTTTCCCGATCTATAATTTAACTATCAATAGTACCAGTAATGAACAGTTCCTCTACAAAGGATTATAAAATATTTTACAACTGATGCTATTATAAGCTAAAACTAGCAAATCTATTAAACCAATTAACCAACAAGGGAGCCCTTTCAAAACACTAATTATTATTACAATGAAAGCACTATCCTCGTAGTTCTCAGCTCTGTTCGCGTCTAGAAGGACATCCTCATAGAATAGATTCATAGAAGAACACTGCGCTCGTATGTACCTCAAGGGCTGGGCGGACCAATGTAGCCTGCGTTACACTAGTTAAGCTGAAAAACATAAGGAAAAGTAAAGAAAAACAAACCAATAGAAATCGTAAACTAAAAATACATGGGCGATATGATAGCGGGAAGTCGGAGTGAATCAGGCGCGATATGAGTCAACGTTACCGCGACATCGGCGCGAGCGGGCGGCGGCCGCGCGGCGCTTCCTCGGCGCGTCTCGACGCTGCGCCGCACCGCGAGCCGCTAGCCGCGAGCCGCGAGCCGCGAGCCGCGAGCCGCGCGCCGCGCAGTCATTGTCCGCGCACCGTTAGCCGTAAGGCCGCCGCTCGCGGCCCAGCGGCGCGGAGATTATCCCCACTGGGTGATACAGCTGTTCACCAAGTCAACAACACTTGCTGTCGATACTCTATTCATGCGCTACTGTGTCTACGAAATGTATCAAGTTGATTAAGTGCATACGTACTCGTACGTACGTGTTATAGTTCCAATCGTTGCGTCTAACGAGATTGTGGTTCATTGATGTTGATAAAATTAATATATACAATGAACGCAACGTGAATGATATACGTTGTTGTTAGAAGAAAATAAATTAATTGTTAAAGCATCTCAAAACTACACACTTGGTGTTAATCAAGCGACTCGAACAAACTAATTATGATGATAACAAATTTCAATACGAATTATTTGAAAGGTAAATTCAATTGCTAATACATCATAGTACAATGTTAGACGTAATGTTAGACGTAACAAAGGACGCTTTCCAAATTGGTCGTTTAATATTAATTGTCCGAAATACTCAAATTTATACGCTAATACTGCTTTGTGTACCCATTCCTCAGTAGTTACGTTCGCATCCCAACGTGATTGATTAAGATTTTACGTTAAAGCATATAAATATGGTATAACTAACTATAACTCCATGTATAAATCCCAGTCCGATGCGAAAACCCAGCGTAACATATAACACTCTTATCCGATCCAAAAGAATACAACATCACGCCTGCGTTTCCTTGACGGGATAGACAGAGAAATGTAGCTCACCCACATTACACCAGTTTAAAAATGCATAATGAAAACATAAAAAATCATAATATAAAAAATGAGTAGCGTTTCGTTCGCACCATTACGACTCCTAATGAGTCCGTCCGATTGTTGGCAGCACGGGAGGTGTATTAAAGCGAACTGTGTCAATATAACGCTAATGACAAAAAGTCGAACGCGCGCCGAGCAACGGGGCTGTCGAAAAATCTAGACGCGGCGCGCACGCGCTTACGACACAGTCGCCGCTGCGAGATTAGGCATTTCAGTAACAACTTATCACAATTTTTACGACATGATGTCAGCGTAAGGCTCACCGAGGTGGCACGTCATTTCTCTCTACCAACTTATCGCCATTTATGACACAGTACCATCATAAATACTATTACGTGTCATAACAAATCGATCGTAACAATTGTCAATCGTATACATTACGCTAACCGTTGGTACACGATGATAGCAGGCGCAATCCTTGCTGTCGACGGCTGGCGCTCGCCGACGCCAGCCAGCACCGGGCGGCGAGTCACCGCCTCTCGGTCGCGAATAAAGCAGCGCACGGTAACTGCGAGTACGTGCACTCGTACATATGTGCGTGTTATATCATACGCGCACGTGGCCGCCGGGATCGTACCGCATTCACATATAGCGCGCGCATAATTAATACCCATGCAGTACCTATATGCGGTGCACAGGTGTTAATAATATAGTTAAGAGCTATAGATATATAATATAAACACAGGTTTTCGGTTACCCGTTAATTTTGATTCGGTGTAAATGGAACAATACATTTTTCTCGAATAAAAATCGGTGTGACCGTGTTAATAACGACGGTCATTGACATCGGTTCGTTGCTCGGCCGCTGCATCGAAGTCCGAATGTGTGCGGTGCACACCTAGCCCTACGACACGGTGTTCGTACAAGTGTCGATTAAAGATTTGACATCTACTCGGACCACCGGACGCTTATGAAAGGCTTGTAACTATGTTGATGACAAAGTAGAGTAAGCGTTGAGCGAGGAAGGTTTTGTTTTCGCGGCGGCGGGTCGTCGACCCGGCGGCCGGTCAGTGCCCGCTGCGACCAATTATGGGCCACTCGCACAGCGCACAATGGATCGATGGCAGCGCGAAATTGGGCCACCGACCCGGCCGCCGCGCGCCCCGCGCGCCCCGCGCCTCCGCCTCGCCTCGAGCGCAGCCTCCGCCTGTCGTTCCTTCTCGACCTGCTCCTCGTGTACATTCGCTAAACAATATTTAATAATAATCTCTTGTTTTGAAATCCTTTCATATGTAAACATCAAAATATATGTACACATATCTGACACCATTTTTATTCACTATTAGTATGCCCTTCGTTTTTTGTTTAATCGCGTTATTCAATCTCTTTACAAAACGAGGGCTCGTAGTTCGCATCTATCTAATTCATTGATAGTAGGGCACGCGCTGCATCGATTCGGTAATTAAATTGGATCGCTGCACCCCCGACGGCCGGAGAGGAGCGCGCGCGCATTGAGGTAGGCCGTGACGCGCGGCCGACGTCACCGGGCGCGGAGCCGGTCGTCGGCCCGAGCCGCCCGAGCCGCCCGAGCCGCCCGCGCCGCCCGCGCCCTGGCTCCCGGGCGGCGCGGGGCGCGGGGCGCGGGGCGCGGGCCCGCGGCCGTTGTGCAATCGAGCGGTCGTCGACCCGGGGTGAACGACCGTGCGCCGCGACGCCCGCCGGGATGCGCCCGGCCTATATCCGGCGCACCGGTGCAGCGGCGACGGCGCATTCTAGAGCGGCGTGAACCGTTAGGAGCGCGGCGGCGCGGCGCGCGGGCCGCGGGGGCACTCTCACTTTCTCGGCTGGGTCGGCGGCCGGCAAGTAGGTCGCGCGGGCAACTGTGCGCCGCGCGCCGCAGCGCCCGCACAGTTCGCCGTCGACCATCACCCGCATCGGTGCAGCGCACCTCTTACACGCGATTACCTCATCCCGCACGTTACTGAGTTAGGGCGCGGCGGTAGTGGATTTAGCGAGTGAGTGCTGTTTGTTAGTGAATGGTGCGTGACATGGCATGTGGCGCGGAGTTGCGCGAGCGGCACTCGGTCCTAGTGAGCATGTTGGAGGCCCGGCGCGACTCGAGC
>DWDW01001676.1:0-11216 GCA_018245635.1 Mimoniades versicolor eupheme | reverse complement strand
CAACAGAGCTTGTGGTATGGTAACCAGACGGCTGATAAACTACATATATACATATAAATATATACTTAAATAGATATGTTTAGAGATATGATAGATATTATTATATAGATATGATAGATAAATATTATAGAGACTAATGCCTCTGCAGTTATACCTAATATTGTGAACAATACATCACAATCGTTTTGTCCTCTTTATTTCCATTTATTTAATCTCCTACAACTCTATTAAGAAATCCAATTAATAAGAGTATTTCTCAGGATCATGTTTTGTTCATTGTATAGACATGAAATGTAATATTTATGTACTGTGTAGTGCAGTAGAAGCAGATATGCTAAACTGCAGCTTATACACGTGAACACGAAAACGCAAATGCAAACGCACGAAAAAGAACATTATTGAATTTATACTTACTGAGATTGTTCATGTCAAATAAAGGTTCTGAGAAGTTGTGTTTAATGATGTTATATTCTTTGTCAATTAAACGATGTATTTAAATAACTTAGAATTCTATATAACACATGTCTGTATTTCATATAGCATATAACATAATCAAAATATTTACTATGAAAAGAGTGCTAGATATTTGGGTGAATGACTGATTTATGACATTAAAGCTAGAAATGCTGTAAATGTTACGAGGCTAATGCGTAACGCGGCCAAGTTTGGGCTAAAACGTTCGTAGTTAAATGAAGTCGTGCCGCCTTAATGACTTTTATCCACTAATTTAATTGGACTTTTCTTGATTGCTTTCCATTCTCTGTTACCATTTTAGAAAGTTCGTTCATCGCTTAGATTAACACTTGGACTTCAGAAAGTTAGAGGTACATACTTGTGAAAAGTGAACTTTTTAAACTGTTGTAAAATGTTAATTAATCTTTATTATAAGTACATTTAAAAACAGAGAAAGAAGTACATTACAGATTCCAGAATATGAACAGTAGGTACTCAAACGGCGCGGGCGGTATGAGCGCTAACAAGCGAACTCTATGAGGAGTAGGTATTACAGGTACCTTCAAAATATGTTTTGTATAGCAATGCGGGAATAATTAACATTGGTTAGTATTTGTTTGTTTTTATAAAACTGTCTTTCTTTTTATAACGCGTCTTTGTAAACGAAGTTTTCTCGATTGTAAAAGATGAGAATATTAGTTTTGTGAAACATATTTTTCTCATCACGTCAAATTACGCATCTTATTGTAATCGGATAATAGGTATGTGTTTTTAATTAAAGCCTATTAAAACGTATGATGAGCAACGATGGTAGCGTCAGATAAATTCTTTTAAAATTGCTACCTCGGTTAAGTCATTATAATATCACAAAATTATGTAGAAAGTAACTGATGGTGGTTTGAATAACTAAATAATAATTTTCAGAAAGTAGTCGGGATTTATTTTGTGTTTGTATAACTGACCATGACGCCTATATTTTCTGGAAGGGGTAGGCAGAAGAGTGAATATGAGAGAAAAATATGTTTCTACAATTTATCTGTTGAGTTTTACGTCCCACCATAGATTAAGGGGTGAGCGTAAATTTAAAAAAGATTTTTTTGCTGGCTCTATTTCAGGCTTGACTGTCATTTTTAAATTCCTGTGACATGATTACACGCCGTTTTGCACGTGCCCGGATTACACGACCCGTATTTATCCTTTACGGTCACTTAATGTTCCAATTAAGCCAGTAAGTGGCTGTCTGGCAGAGGAAGAGTTTGAGCATTTTTTAGCGATGCATTCCGGCCAATTTATGGTTGGATGCATTTTCGTAGTCATTATTATTGCGAACGTTGTGAGAATGTTTTGGTTATATTTTCAAAACGAATGTTGTTTACAGGTTAAGGTTAATTTTTAAATGATTTCTACTGTGGTTGCGATTTGCAATATTATTTAGGTATTCAAGTAAATACAGTTTATTTCTGTTTTACTGAAATAAAATACACTTGGTAATTAATGATTACGTAGTATATTGTAATTCATTCGGACCGTCTTGTTAAACTCGCAAAAAAAATTTTTTTTGTTGTTAATCATGAACTTAGGTAAATCAAAACTCTTAAGGTAGAACCATTGATATCTCAAAATTACATGTACAATGAACAATATTTCTGATATATTGAATGTTTTTGTTTTGTTTTGTGTTGTTTGATTTGATGTTAGTATGATACGTTGCTGGTAATAAAATATTTAACGTCTATTACTTTTGTTCTAAGCTATTTTTGTTACATCAGTTACAACTTAAGAATAGTACCTACAATACATTAGTTGTAAACAGGGTTACTCAAATAAATTATAAGAAAATATTAGCAAAACGAATAAAAAGCTACATTGCTTGGTTGATTTCCGTGCGATACCATGCACGGTGTCATTCATCTATGTCACCGCGCTGCGACAGATGTCGGCGAATGTCACGCGATATCAGTTTCCGGTGCCATAATTCAGTAGCTGTTTGTTACATTGAACATATTAGTAAACGGGCGATTTCTGATGTCACAAGTTAAAATGATGTCATAAGCAAAAGTGTTAAATTGGTTAACGTTTTTTATGTGATATATCATCATTATAACACGTCTGTAATTACCCAAAGGGGTTGGCTGAGGAGTGTAGTAGGTACTTTCATGTTTTACCTATTACGTTACACCTCATATAGAATAAGGCGTAAACCATCTTTCATACATAAGGGACGAATCGGACAGTATTTTCTGGTATTTGTATTACATCCCCAGATGTCTGCAATTTGTTCATATAATACCATTGGACATTCGTCTCCAACATTAAAGTTCTCCTACAACCACTTCAGTGCAGATGCCTTAAAATAGCAGTTAGCCGTTCTGTAAATCTTCGACAAAGTTTCGCACTATTATCCAAGCAGTTTGGGAACTTCATGCTAAGTGCGCTGGATCACGTGCAAATTCGAAACCGGGGAGAGTTTGAGCACATTTGTCTTATCCACTTGCACCCGAAGGTCTACGTTACTGAAGTTGCTTAACTTTACATTTGCATAGTGTAGTAATACCACTGTATTTAACGTTAACATGAAGTATATAAACAAGCCACTTTGTCATGCCTTTTATATAAAAAAATTAATAAGATAATTTAATTAATTTATTTATTTCAATAATTATTAAATTAATTAAATTTATAATTAATTAATTAATAATTAATTTTTTTTAAATATGACTAATAACGTCACACGACTATAATATTGTATATGACTTGATATGGGATAATCATGAATTTTATGCTTGTTTTCGACATTCCTATATTAGTATTATTTCAGTAGGATCGCACCTAAATATATCATAGAGTTACGTGAGTAGAAAGCTTTCGTTATATTTTGTTATTATGTTTTATGCTCGGTATATGGCAATAGGCTGTACATCTAATCCGTGGTGGGAGGTAAACTTAACTGGAGAAACTTGGAAGTGCACTACACTCCTCTGACTACCTCTTAGAGATTACGGGCCTGGTGTTATGTAGAATGCGACATCTAAATTTCTACCTGTTTACAGTTTGCTTCGCCATTGTTACCAGATACAGAATATTTACCAGCTTTAAAAGCATACACTATATTTATTAATGTTATTACTTCTACCTCAATGAAAATACGGGCCGATAATTTGAACACCCTTTTGTTCCTAATTGTTCAATGCCTTATTCGAACACAAACTGATCCTTTTGATCGCTTTACAGCTCCCTGATCACAATACAGTGTGTTCTTAATTGTTCAAACCAAGGGCTCCTATTCAGTTGACATTAGGCTCATCGTTGAATGAACGTCCTATTAACAGATTAAGTATTTCTATGCTTAGCGCAATAATAAATGATATACAATCCATAAGTATATGTATGTATAGAAAAAAACTATGTATCTACGTAGAAGTAATATGATTCTCAGAGATTGTACGTACTCGTAAGAGTTCTAAAAATGATTTAATAATTTACATCGTGAACAGTTTTCGATTTGGTT
Organism: Mimoniades versicolor eupheme; assembly: GCA_018245635.1. NCBI lineage: Eukaryota > Metazoa > Arthropoda > Insecta > Lepidoptera > Hesperiidae > Mimoniades > Mimoniades versicolor. The sequence continues at coordinate 7,255 of DWDW01001676.1, read as the reverse complement.
GAAAATGATACAGTAAATTTGGACTTTTGTTAATTTGCACAAAATTTGTATGTATCCCGAGTAACTCCAATTATAGTTTACTTTCTTTCTTCAATTCAAAGTTCTGTAGTTTCGAATTAAGCCTTTCATACCAGAGATTAGAAGTCCGGGCTATAATCTAGACAAGAACTTTACGAAGAAGCCTTACGAGAGAAAAATCTGGTTAGAATCGTGAATACTGTAGAGTTAGCTATAATATTCGCTCAGGGCTGTGAAGTCCGCCAACCTGCACTTGACCAGCGTAGCAGAGCATGGTCTAACCCTTCTTATTCTGAAAGGAGACCGGTGTCTGACAGCGGAATGACAAATGGGTGGGTTAATAATGATGAATGGATGAATAAATGTGTATTTAGACCGTCGCGATTAAAAGATCCTGGTATCTGACATAAGGCCGAGACCACTTTATTTACAATAATCCTTTAGGGTAACTAGCGGCTGTAACTTATTAAGGTTCGGTCCTGACATAATTGCCCTAACTTTCTGTTTACTAGACGAACTGACTTGTCAGATAGAAACCATTAAACGACAGACTATAGCATTTCTTAAGGTAATTGTACTCAGTTTTTGCTATGTAATTGTCAACAAATGTCAATTGAATAAAGAGTGAAATATAAAATCATATTTAAATAGTTTTAATCATTATATGGGTTTATATACCGGGTTGGGTGCTAGTGGATTTTTCTCACTTTGATTTTCTAATAGTTGCTCGGAATCTGGGTACGTGCACGGTGCGCGATGTATGGCAGTGTACATATCACCATTCCACAGTGGGAAGTAAACCTACTGTACTACCTACTGTACTACTGTACTGTTCTTCCTACCTCTTCGGGGATTAAAGGCGTGATGTTACGTTTAATCACAATAAGACATAATTATACTTCATACGCGTACATACACATCAGCTCGTCTACGTTCAGTGCTGGACATAAGGGCTAAACGTTTTCTTTGTCGTTATCTTTGATTCATCCACTTTTACGCTCATCGGGCAAGTACGAGTACGTCGGTGGAAAGCCGGCGGAAAAAATCGTTTAAAATAATATACGAGCGTATAAATTGCCATGTTGCATTATGGCTTTTGTCCAACCGTGAGTAAGTGTCACAGATTAGCGTGTATGTCAATATTAGCCCGCTGTCATCCGGTACGTTGAGCATAGAGATATCTGATCCGGATCGATTATTGTATACGTCACTATGCGCGTGTGTCGTTTTCGTTCGTTCTCTTGATATGTTCATAATTTATTTTCATTATTTAAATGTTAATTATGTGTGCATTTTTTATCAAATGTTAAATAGTAATATCAATATTAGTTTTAACTGAAACGTTACGTGCGTTAAATGGCGCGATATTTTATTGTTATTTAGCAATTGATCATCTAATCACATTTTACATTTCATTTCACAGTGGAAGCTGAACAACGAGTATACCAGTATTCAAACAGTAATACAACAATGCAATAATACTTAGAAGTAGAATTCATACTATATAACATATTGTTACGTTTGCATTCGTGCTTCCTATTTCCTTAAAAAAATTATACCGATCTGTCCATATTGTGTCGTTACACAAGAACACATTACAGATTTTGTTCTTATCCTCATTGTTCTGAATGGTTACAAAGCGCGATATCAATCGTCGTATTATAGCGGGTCATATGTATGAATCGATGCCGTTGGCTGTTTGCTACTGTTAATTAATATTAACAACGGCGTTTCACTCAGTACTATTGATAATATTTCAAGTGAGACTTTAATAAAATCGCAACATGCATAGTGTGACGTTACTAGGTTAATTACTTCAAATTTTTTCTGTTCTACTGTTGGAATACTCCTGTCAGAATAAGAGCGACAATGCCGTAGTCCTAAGTCCTTCATATTGTTGAGTACAAATTGTCACGAATTACATTAATATTCGACTCGATCGTAGCTCGTCGACTTCAGTGTAGCAAGTTATTACCAATCGGCTTTAGTAATTACACAAGATGAGGGTTAGTTAGTACAGCCTTAAGGCATTTAAGATGGCTAGACTTACTTTGCTCGTGGCGTCCGTAACTAGCTCTAGGTCTTTGGGGCGTTAAATAGAAATAAAGATGTCTTGCGTGCCTCTGTATTATAATCAAGCTGTATATTACTAACGCTTTGAGTTACATACTGTTAATAATATAACATCGTAATATCAAGCCTGCATTTCACCCGAAGGGATAGGTAGAAAAGTGTACTGTTCCCGTTTTTCACCAGTTTCAAATTTAAATGATTTTCTTTTAAACCGCAATAAGTATAATGCGATATCGCTATTTAATTATTTCTTCAAGGTAACATCGAATATTCGAAATAGAGGCATCAATAGAGCTGTCTTTTCTTTTATTTCTTTTTACCTATTAGTCTGAAATAACCACGAAAATCGCTTGAACTTACCCTGAACCGGCAGTTCGAACATTTTTACACCGTGTCTGGATAATTGTAGAGTACTTGAAACTCGGTTTGTGTCCCACTAATTGTAGAAATGCAGATAAGATCCGGAATGCCAATCAAAAATGCAAATAGTTACGCTGACTTACGTAACTAGCCCGAAGCTGCGCTGCTCGAATGAGATTGCATCTACGGTAATGATTATTCATAGGAATCGATTACTCTTTCTTTACATTATTTATATATCCCGATTGTTAGCCGATGGGTTAATATGTTGGGAGTTCAGTGCTCTTTGTTATTTGATAGCCTTTGCTATCCGTCATCCTGATGAGCGCCTATTGAGCGCTTATTTGTCCAGATAGTATTTCAATTGTAATTAATGTCCCATATGAGGTTAATGATACACACGCGCCTACAATTTGTAAGAAATGAGTGGAAGTTTTTTTTATAAAGTGGCAGATTTTTCTATGTTATCCTTTACCATTGTAGCGAGTGATATTTAACTTTAAAACGCACATTTTTTGTAAAGATGGGACTGTTTTGTGAAGATCTCGTTGGTCGTGTTGGTTGCAAGTGCGACTGCCGATCGGAATGTTCTGGGTTCAATTCCCGGATCGGGCACTACAAAATTTTTCTAATTTAGATTTTCCGGTAGTGGCTCGGAGTCTGGATATGTGCCCCGTGTATGGTAATAGGCTCACCACATATTCCATAGTGGGACGTAGACGTAACTGGTGAAACGTGGGAGCGTTCTGCATTCCTTTGCCTACTTCTTCCGGGATCACAGACGTGATGTTATGTTGCGTGTGGGCCAGAAGCTAAGCCCCGATGTCCGCAGTGAGAGGCTGAATTTCAAACCAAGAAGCTATCAGTGTTCCCTCTTTTAACTTATTACAAAGAAAAACTAAACAAATTGAGACTTCAACTCAAATAGAGCGAATGTAGCTCCTGCTACAAAAACTATTGTGAATCCAACATTAAAAGCAACAGTGCTTTATCCATAAATTTGTTCGGAATGGATAATTTTAATGAAGGCAGCTGAATATCAAAATTTGGTAGCCTGTTTCACGTGGTCTGTTTATAGTGCGCATATTTGCCATAAGCTTTAACAACGTTCAACGACTATTCATATAGAAGAGAGAGATTTTTCGGTACATTTATTTTTAAATCAACACATTAATGTGACAGAACTTCCATGTTATTCAACAAAGCATTAATTTGTCATTTATTACTTACCTTCGAAATATATGCGTCCCTCTGCTACTTCAATAAAAGAAAGGAGTAAATGAAACAAGAGATTACAAAAAATAATTTATATAAATTTATATATGACAACCGGTTTATTATTAATATGGTAACTAATCAAATACAGTATTTACAATATCAATATATTTAGTCTAACTATAGTTATGGACTTTACATATGCGTGAACGACATAGAACTAATGTAACTTACGAGTTATATGTACCTATGTACATGTATATATTCATATTGTACATATGACGTACATATGGCGTATTTTGGCATTCGTCCCTGACACGCTGCGTGCATATATAGTCATAGTATTAACATATAAATATATAATGGCAATGTATTATAGTAACATTATTAAAATTGCAAAGACAGGCGCAGTGTTATTCATAGTGGCTTTCAATCAACGCAAGTAATTTTAAGTTGCTTTAATTTGTCTTATTTGTTTTTATTAATAACAATGTCAACTAAGCACTAACTGTAACAATCCTACTACATATTTGTTGTTATAGATTACATTGAGTTACCGCCGCGACTTTGTTGCAATCGGCGGGAGCCCATGAAGGAGGAACTTGTATTCTTTGAAACCGGTCGGGCTATCCCGAATATACGTACGAGAGTTACGGTTCATTTATAGTCATGTTAACGAATTGTCAAAAATTTATCTATTTTGACCTTCATCTTATTAACAATTCTGATAAAAAAAAAATTGTTTTCAACTTATGAATAAAATAAGTTCTGTTATTGTTTATATTACATATAACACTGTAATTTTTACACAATTTTACACAACGAAAAACTATTGTATGGAATGTTATAGAATTAAAATGATACTTTTATTAACACACACATTTAATTCTTTCTCTAAGACATACATACACACTATACTTAAAGGCGTTTCATTTAGTTATGAACATTTTATAAACTAAAAATACCCGTGTTAAATTAACGAATGTCATTGTTTCAAAAAATGAGAAAATAACAAAAAAGTAAGAAAAAAGAGAAAAGGATAAAAAGGGCAATCTGTCAGAGTTTCTCGTCGGATCTTTTCGGTTGAGAATGTATGAGTAGGTATTACGACACAGTAGTGGATTAAGAAAAATGTATAATTCGTAAATTTGTAAGTGCCATGTAGGCGAACGAAATAAACATTTTTTTTTTATTTTGAACATAAGAAAACAATCATAGATATATTATTATGTATGGTTAATATAATATTTGTATATAATACGATATAAGTATTGTGCAAAACTAATATTAAATGCTGCACTGTCTTTTTATATTTCATCGATAATAATATAACAAGCATGTTGTTCACTATTTATAATAGCAATTGATTCTTATCCATAATTTACTTAACGTGGTAATCAAATGCAATATTTTGACTTAAACTTTACGATGAAAAATACACATGGCGTACAAAAGATTTTATAGATTTTCGAAAAGCTGCAGTCCCGATTTCATGAAAATGTTTATGGATTGTATTATTGATATTATATTGACATGTAAGACACTAGCTCAGTCATGAGTGTATATTACAAGACTATAACCAAAGCGACACCTAGAAAAAAGTACATTTAATTGATAGTAATTGCACAATGTAAAGCACAAAGTAAATTGAAGTATGAACATTTTCACAATACGTTTACAGGCTTTATTGCCGAGTGCGTTTTGAATCGTTAGGAAATAATGACTCATTAGAGACCATATTAATAGGGAACATGTAATCAGTTCATGAATTGACGAATGTTTGATCCGTACAGTTTATAAAGGATTAATCAAAAGTTCCCTCAAGACGGGCAACACGTTGCTAACCGCAATAAATGTCCAAAAGTAATGGTAACTAACTACTTACTATCCTGTAACGTTTACCTGTTTGCGGTGCCTTTTAATATGTATAAAGAAGCCTTTTATTTACAGTGGGAAATCTTCATATGCGTTTGTACTGAGAAATACACAACACAACGACATTAAAACGTAATACTTACCGATAGGATTTTAATCAACCTCCCAATAAAACAATTTGCGTTCGTACTACAATACTTCTGATTTATCAGGTGACATTGTGTATGTGTCAATTTATGCGGGTTGGAGGGTAAAACTGGAAGGTAACGTCCGGATATATTATACAAGTTTTATAAATATACTTCAGTGTTGCGAAATTATAATGTTGTATTTTTATGTTTTACATTGTACATTTAGGGGATTTGTTTAATATTTACTGTTTATTAACAAAATTATTACCGTTAAGTATTTTCCGAGTGATCGTAACAGTGAAGGTGAAGATAGAAGTCGGCGCTTCACTGTACACAATTTGTTTCGTATATTCTATATAATTTTAAAATACACTTATAAAATTTTCGTAATAGAAATAAATATGGAATGGAATGAAATTTATGGTATACACTTGGGGATTCGAGTACATAGATTTAATAAGCTGACTTATACACATATAAGTTAAAACGAAGCTCCTTCTACAAATATTATGTACATGTTTAATAAATTTTAAAAACCGCAGTAAGTGTTTGTCGATACATATAGTAGATACATATAGGTATAATTGAAAAATGAACGTTTATTATTTTGTAACATGTAAAAAATTTACATAATGTATCGCTTTTTGTATACGAGCGATTTAAAATTCGAATAAATCAAAACACTAGTATTTGGTATATTTATAGGTATTTACATAGGTTTATTTATAGGTAATTATTTTGTATATGTACGTCTATCCATCCATTGACAAAGTTTTAAGCTGAGTGTCAACAAGCATACATCATTGAAATAAAATTTCGCTATGTACAAAGACATACATAAATATACAATGCTAATTAGTACGAGTAAATCACAGCTCCTGATTGAAATTTTTATTTCCACAACGTGAAACGTGACTAGAGAATTTTTTTTTTTTATTAATACTAAGCTTAACTAATTCGAGATCACTTCCGCTTTGGTTTGGTAAGTAACTTTCTTGCGTCTCAACGACTGCGTACGATTTTCACTTTCAATGCTCACTTCACTTATCGACTCCGTGTCTTGACATAGGATGTCCTGGCACAAGTGTCGATCGACGCACTGTATAGTGTCTTCCAATGTTTCTGCATGTTGGTCTAAAGTTCGCATTGGGTAAGTGTCTATTGGGTTGTGTCTGTCGCCGTTCCGCCGTTGCAGGGAGCGGCGGCTCCGACATCAGGAGCACCGGGCGCGCGGAGCCCGGCATGTCCCCGCGCGGGCCTGATGTCACAAGCGACACATCTCGTGTTGTGACACCGATGAGTACATCATCGTTGACACTGGATACTGTGGAGAGGAGTGCAAAGTTACTAGCAGTTTATAAGAATAAAGTTTATCTTGTTAATTTTATTGTTCTTCAACGTACATTGGTGTACAACACAAATTTAAGTTTTCCTAAAACATCTATTTCTCGTCTGTTAAAAAACTTTTGCAGTTTAGGCTTAATTCAAGTATACATTATTGTTTCAATAACTTCTTATAATCTTCTAACCTCATCACGTATTTTAATATATCATATTAATTTACGATTATCGAATTTTTGTAC
>DWDW01001675.1:0-11217 GCA_018245635.1 Mimoniades versicolor eupheme | reverse complement strand
AATGACAATATTTAATCATCGAAAGGGCTTAGTACATATTATATAGCACACAGGTCTCAAGGTATTGCACACATGTTGTACTGAACACTGTACTTAACTTTTACGTACAGAATTGTACTCTCAAAGATGCAAGTCATAATATACAATTGACCATTCAATTCAATTATCACTCGAACCATAATTCTATCGTTTTTACCCAAAAAATTTGTATGTAATTAATGAACGATTATAAAAAAAAACAAAAATAAACATCACTAAGTTTCAAAATGTCTGATTTAAACTTGCAATTAATAACTTAAACCAACTTCCAAACTGCTTAATCATCATTAAATAACACTAAAATCCTATTAATACCTTAATATGTGCTTATGTCCACTTAAATATAAACTTAATAAAGTCACCTTATTTTGTGGCAATGTGTAACATGATTTTTGCAATATGTTGCATATCTATAATAAGGTTGTTTATATCATAAAACATGAATAAAGGAACGTTTTTATATTGATTTGGATATTAAATTATGAACATAAATCAATATGTAATACTATAAAATGGTTACATAGGCAATAAATACCTAGCACAAAACTCAAGAAATAACATATTTTCACATCAAAATTTATATACAATATGTCGCTATTGAAATGTATTAAAATATTTTCTAGCAATGTGATGATAAAATCCAACTTGTTAAATAAATTTTCATGCAAAATACAAAGTTGGTTGAAGATATGACAAACGAAACATCACAATTTTTATAAACAATAACTTAAATTATTGATATTCGAATAAAATAATAACAATAAGTGTTTAGGGTCGACTCACGCGCGCCATCTGATACCAATGTAGGCAACGCTCAGATACATAATATGGATGACACAATATGGCACCCAGAGATGAGATATACTACATAATAAAATACAATTTCAAATATATACTTACATAAATATACATTCAGATTCAAAATAAACATTCAGGATCATCACACTAATTACTATTTATCGTAATTGAGAATCAAACCCATACTTGCGGCTTAACGGTCAGTAACACTAACCAATGTCCCAATTGTAAATATGTTCAAAGTACATAATAATATAGCCGATGGTACATTTAAAAGATGATCAAATTTTAAATATTGTAAGTCTGTAAAAAACTAACTTTTCCGAGAAGTTCATCAAACTGTGATAACCTTCGATGTACCAATTATATCGCTAGATTAACCTCAGCATACACCTCAATGTCCTAAATAACGTATTCGAAACGTAGCGTTAAAAATTGTATTATACGTTGAACGTAAGTCTCAATTCACTTGACATGTTGGTTTGACATGTCAAGCATTATACCGTGACACTTGACATCAAACTGACATTTCTGTCATAACGCAAACTAGAAATCTGTCAGATTGGCCCCGTGACAGATTGCTATCACCCATTAACATAGAGAAATAACTCTTCTAGGAGTCTTAAGAAGTTATTATAAAGGCTCTTCTCTGCTGGCCTATAAATAAAGTCGTAATACTTATCTTTCATATATGTATATTTATGTGTTAGTACTACCGTAAAAAATGTACTCTTTTATTAATTTGATAATTGCATTTAGTATGCAAGTTTGCAGGGGCTGACCACCGCGATGTAATTATATTTTTTAATAAGTTTCATTTTTATTAATCTGCAACTCTCCCCAATGACCGTACTACGATACTTAACAATAATAGATCAATAAGAAGCTATTAAAAGCATATTGGCGTGTGATTTCACGACTCTATAACATATACATATATGTATACGAATTGTCGTAAGTATAAAAATAGTAATAATCCCATACAGCTAAACTAACACTACCACTGTGGCCACTGGGCCGAGAAATTGTATCCTTTTCACCTTAAGGAGTATCAAGGTCGCTTGTCATTAAAAATCACAACTTTTGTATTTAAATGCTCTAGTGAAGCAAGGAAATTCCACAATTACTTTACAATTTTTTTTATCTTAGCAAAGCTCCCCCTACCACGTCTTAACACACTGTCGTAAAGACTTTATACCAAAGTTCCGACACATCAGATCGCAACAAAATCCCGATCTGCATCAATTTTACCTTTCACCCCAACGACTCCCTGAACTTCTAACAGCCGTCAAGTGTCGCGTCCCCGAGACGCCCGTGCGCGCCGCCGCGCAGCGCGCCGCGCCCGTGACGTCACACGGAGCTGCTGGAGTCGCCGGGGAAGTGCATGAGGTTGTCTCCGCTGCAGCTGGGCGTGGGCGAGGAGGGCGGGTCCAGCGACGCGCGCGACGCCGAGCTGAAGCTGCTCGAGCTCAGCTCCTCGGGCTCCGCCTCGAAGCGACCGCCGCCCGTTGCTGCAACAACCCCGTCGTTGAGCTTAGGTCACACCGGCACCGACGACCTACTACTTATAAGAAGCGAATGCTGGAAATTCAAAGCCCTGTGATATTATAAGGGATTTTACGTAGTTCTTTGGTGTATTATGTAAGAAAAATGTATTGATTAGGTTTCTTCAGATTTGTTTTAAGGTTTGGTAGTTCGAATACAATTTAATCTATTGCTAATTCGTCCTGGTCTCAAAGAATAACGGCAGCAATAAGATTAAATTTTAAAAAGCAAATTTTGTTGTTACTCAATAATATTTCATAATGGGACAGCAGCATTTTGCATCGGGCCATAATGGAACAACGATCATACTACAGTTTTAGCGGGGGGTATAAATAAAACGACTGTAAGTTGGTTTTTGAATTATCACTTTTTTTTATTACCATGTGAATTTAAACACTCCATAATATCATCAACAAGACGGTACAGATGTACAAACGACGAGGCTGACAAACCTAAAATTTAAATTTTTAACACGCCAATAAAACGCCAAGCCGCGATTAACTTTAACGCACAAAATTTATCCTATATATTTGGTATGCGAATTTGATTAAAATTCAGTATAGTAATGCGAACGATCGATCCACATTTTAATTTATTACATAAAATAGGTTTGATTTTGTGCATTACGTTCTCAATTTTGGAAATTGTAAACTTACTGCAAAATGGTACATTGTTTTCGAAAATAAATTCATTTTTGCTCACGTTACAATTAATGGTGGGTGTTGCAATAATTAAAACGTACATTTAATAAATTTGAATACATCTATTGCATTGCACTTAATGAAGTGAAATATTCAAATAACGTAGCTCTCTTGTGACAATATAATCCGTCTTTTGCTCTGAATATTTTTAATTTGACAGCACCCGAAACAGTATAAAAAACATATACGTATATGCATACATACATACATCAGTATAGCCCATAAATAGAGCACACATCAGCAGAGAGAAGGAAAAGTGTACAAAGAGAATTCGCCTCAACTTTCAGCAGCCACTTGCAGACACTTGGCCAGACTATGCTGTGTACATTAGTGTATGATACGTCGAATTGATTATTGCACACATAATCAAACTATCTTAGCAAAATTCTGCTTCAAAATTTGCATAGCCGCTAATCGACAAGACTCAATGTTTAATACATTTGATTACAGTGATAATTAACATCCTAAATACAATACAATCACATCGTTTCCAAAAACGAATAATTAAGTCGTGTCATGTTTGAGGAGACCTACAAAACAAAAATGAAATGGTCGTTCGTTAGTACCTTTATAACATATTAATATGACGTTTAAAACATAATAGTACGATTGAGCTAGGTACATGGTTACAAGAGCGCGACGTCACTATGAAGTGCACGTAATGACGCCACTCGTTCGTTACGTATTCTACGCAGTCTACAAGAGCCCGTGTAATACATTTCATTTGGTGGGTTTCACAATGTGTGTTTCTGTGTGTGTAAATGTAATACAAACATGCTTAACAACTAAATAACATGAACTATGATTTTTTTCATATTTTTACAATGCAGGAGTATTTTGTATTAAATAATCAATAGGCAATAATACAATAATTTAGTTTTAAAAAGGAAATAATTGTTTTTTAATCTTTCAAATTCGTCACCGTTCCATTTTCGTGTACATGTCTAGGTATAGGTCGTTATTGTAGAACTCAAGAAATTATTAAAAGGCGATAAAACGATTCCGTTGTATCAAAATTTGAGAGCTACCAAATTTGTAAGTTAACTGTCAGAAGAATATTTGATTTGACAACTCAGACACAGAGATTTATTGTATTAAACAGGTAAGGTTTCAGTGGTTTATTATATTTATGATCTTCACATGGTGAACTGTCAGTTAACTGTCAGAAGAATATTTGATTTGACAACTCAGATTTGTATTAAGCAGGTAACGTTTCAGTGGTTTATTATATCTATGATCTTCACACTGTGAAACTTAATTAGACTCTTAAAATTGTACTAACTAGCCTACGATATTATTCTTACCTAAGTGTCGCTTTAATTAGTAATCTATATTACAAACAATGTGAACTATTAGATTACCGCTGCGACATAAATGAGAGACCGAGTGCTTGTTTTTCCTCATACCGCTATAAAAGATATTTGCTTCCAAATAAAATTATATAAATAGAGTTATAATAATAACTTTTAATTTCAGCTACTAAAAACTACATATATTTAATAAACAAAAATCTCATTGAATGAAGCTTGTATAATGAAAAAATATTAAACGACTTTGTCGTCTTATGAAAAAAGTGTATGAAGTCATATCGTTATTGAATAATTATGAGTATAAATTATAATAAATTCGAATGATGTACAAACGAATAAATGAAGTCTGATAGCGCTCTAATTAAGTTCAATTTCCCATTTTATATCAGGGTTGGATTGATCCTCGGTATATATGTTGCATTTATATATTAGATGATTTATATCGATTTATAAAAGCACAATATTAATTGAAATATAATAAGTAATTAAAAATTCCGAGAATCTATTGGAATAATCTCAGGTTTTAAAATCACCTTTTCAATCCTCGGTTCAAATAAGTGTTCCCTCTAATTATTATCATCAAATATTTACATCAAATTCCATCTGATTGTGATCAATGATTTTACTGCATTTCGTCATTAAAATATTAAAAGAATCTCTATATAGCATACACTAATCGGCAATGTTATTTTTAATATTTCCAAACTGACCGCTACCGCGAGCGTTAACTCCGGTCTGTGAATTTAATATCGTTATTTTAATTAGTACCAGAGAATAAATAAATAGAAATTTATTATTAGCCGTCTCAATCCAACCCCGTGTCATACGATTACAAAATTAATAAAATTATACGTATAGGTTGAGAGCTTCATGTTTACATGTTTATGAAGAATGGCAAAAATATAGCACTAAAGGATGTTTGCAATGCAATGCAATGTTTTTTTGCGATCGTACGAGACACCCCGTGTATCTCAAAACTGTCCCAAGCACCTAGTAGCTTAATATTATGTCGATTTAATACAACTCGTTAAAACAGTTCAGTATGTTTTCTAGATGGCTATTAGTAGTGATCGAAGAACGATCCTATCAGAAAAATTATCTAGCAAAAAAATTCTAACAAAAAATATTATGCACCTATAAATTGCCAATTTATTATTAATAAAAATCATTTAAATCTACCACCGAAAAGATAATTCACGGACAAATTATATACATAAATAAATATTACGTGTCATGAGCCAACCTGTTACGAACTAAATAGAAGAAAATAGCAAACTCATCAATAAATAATACTTCTTCGAAATAAATGATAATAGTTTGTACATATAGACAGCAGTAGTTCAATAACGGTATCATATACCGAGCGACGTCGTCAGAGGTGGACCTGGAGTCGCAGCAATAGAGCTTAATACTGACGTTATGCTGAATATTCACAAACAAAATAAATCAGTATAATAATGAACTTCTTAAACGAAGCCGAATGTATAAGATATTGTTTACTGCGTACTTTCGGCACGTCTAGGCTCGTATGGCAGAACGAGCTTATATACGCCGACCGTACGCCGGTGTGCAAGAGCCCTTATAAACATAAAAAGGTTTTAAAATAAACATAATTATATACAGGTTTGTATCCAAGTCGATATTGAAACACAATAAGGATGAGTGATTAATAAACTACAGTAAATCATTAGACTTTTTTGGTTTTTACTTAAGGTTTTCATATCTGTCTATATCACAATAAACTTGTCACTTTAAAAGCAACATAAAAACATGAATACATGTTATGATTTTGGTCAAGAAGTACCAAGAAATACATAACAAAATAAAATAAGATTATACTTAGTGGATACTCATAGTGTACGCCGAGATTCGAGAAGTGAAATTTTCAAGTGCAAGAAGCGAAGCGTGCATCAATGGTTATTCGGAGGTAATGGAGCAACAGGGCGCCGCCGCCCGTCACACACGCTTATCACTACATTATCTAAACAGAGACGATAAAAATTAGTAAGTACTAAGTTTATAAAATACAAGAAAGCTGGATTCTTCATAATCACATCAATCCGTCGCTCGCGCGGAGCGAGCGCAGGTACACGCATATTTCACGTTTATGTCACGAATTGTTACAAAGAAATCCATTTAAAAAGTTTTTTGTCATTTTCCTACATTTTTTTATTTTTATTTTTTTCATTTTATCAATATGACGATGATACAGTATAGCTAAATGTCAAGAATATTATATAAGGCTAAGAAGAAGCCTTTTGAGTCACGTACGAGTAAAATTTTACACTACGAATATTTTTTTATATATTTTTTTTCTGTGCATCATCTGCGTATCCTAGATTACAAATAATAGCTGCGTTAGATAATAAAAAATAAAGTACCAAAATCACAAAGCCTGTACAGCAGCGAAGCTCTTAATTGCGACACACGATTGTTTTACTTCTTTTTCTTACGTGATTTTTTTGACTTGGCCACTTGCTTTGACGCGGGTAGATTAGTAATCGAGGCACCATTATTTTTTTTATCCTCCTTATCGCTATCTGCCGATAAAACTGGCGACGCAGCATCGTCGTCGGACGACTTTTCCATGAGTTCGGTATCTTTACTTTCATCGTCAAGCTTCACATCCTGGCTCGTGATTTTATCGGTTTCGATGACACTGAATCCTTTCTCACGCTTCGAAGGCATTTTTTCAATGTCGATCAAATTGAAAGTACTCGATTCAATAACTTTGCTAGTGGTTTCCTTAATGGAGGAAAGTATATCGTCAATATTAATTTTGCATATCGGACTGGTGACCTTGCCATCGGCCACTTCTAGAAGGCTGTCTCTCATGGCGTCGAGCTTGAAGTCGTCGAGGCCGAAGTGGAGCGCGTCGAGCGGCGGCAGCTCGTGCAGCACTGAATGATGCTCCTCTACGAAGGTCAACTCCGAGGGCGCATCGCACTCCGCGACCATTATGTCCGTTCGCTTACACAACTCTATCAATTTTTCTTGTAAAGAAACTTTTTCTGATCTTTCCTGGGTACTTTCTTCTACAACTTTATGTTCAACTTTTTTTACAATCTCTTGCATCTTCTCCACTTTTTCCATCTGTTTTACGCTTTTAGAAGCTGCTATAGAACTCCATGACTTAACAGGTTTATCGATTGGAACTTCCTTTTCGTGAGTCTTCTTTTCGGGCTGTGGCGACTTTTTCCGAGGTTTTGTAGGTCTTGTTATTTGAATTTCTGGGAAATCATCGTCTGTTGTATTAATGACGTAGACTTCTTTCTTATCATCCTCATTCACCTTATCAGATTTACGGGTGTCAAGATTTGGAGAAGATGACTTGCTCTTATGCTTGGGAGAATCTTTTACACCAAGAGATTTGCTAGATGAACTTAAGGACTGACTAGATTCATTGATAGTTTTATTTTTATATGAATCCAAATCAGAAGACTTGTTTGGTTTAACATCTCGACAATGATGTAAATTTGCAATCACATTTTGTTCGGAATATTCGACTGATTCATCCGTGACAATTTCTTTTTTCTTACATCCTTTTGCCTTCGCCGACGTCACATCTATTTCCATTTGACATACAGTATCCGACGTTTTTACATCACTATCGTCATCCCTTTCTGGAGTATAACATTTAGATGAACGTGATTTTCTACTTTTAGAGAACGAGATTGTAGGATCAATATTTTCAAACGGTGTAGAAATTGACACTAATTCACCGCTCAGAGGTTGCTGTTTTTCTTCGATATTATGTATTTCTACGAAACTATCATCGTCGGCCTTTGCTGGCTGCTCATCTTGCGATTTTTTGACTTTTCGACTTTTTTTACTTTTAAGCTTAGTATCGTCTATTTTATCATTAGAAGCTAGCGGCAGTGTTTCTTTTGGGGCAGTATTTTGTTGCGGATCCGGGTCGTTCAGAAGCATGTCCCAGGCTTGTTCCTCAGTTTTAATCTCACCTTCGTGGCTTTTACTGGAGTTCGTTCCCGAAGAATCTTTACTCGACAAAAATTGTACAGAAGAAATTTTAGTTTCAGATCTTTTCTCATCCGTCATAGGTCCAGTTTGCTGTTTATCAGGTTTTTTTGGAAATCCCTCCTCCGTGCGCTTCGACCGCTTCAAATTATCAGATACTTTTTTGAACAATATTGTTTCTTGTTTGACTTCTTCCTTTTCAATTACAGGTACGTCACAATCCTTAAGCTCCTTTTCGGTGCTCGAAGAGTTTCCATCCTTAACGCTATTGCCACTCATGACCCTATCACTAACAGACTTCGCGGTGGGAGATTTCTTAACTCTAGATCGGCCGGTCGGCTGAATGTCAGCCGACTGGCCGTCACATTTTGGCAGTGTAGCGGGTTCGCTCTCGCACGCCGCCCCGGCCAGCGCCGAGGCCCAATCGCACACCTCTCGGGCTTCTCGCTCGCGCACATCACTCTCACACACTAGATCCTCACTTATACAAATATTTTTTTTATGGTCTACATCGATTCTATCTACGATCATCGCCGCGACTCCGAGTCCGAAGGGGCGGGGCGGAGGCCGAAGCGGAGAGTCGTCGTCGAAGGATATCGGCAACACCGGCCCGGGGTCGTCGTCGGCGTCGTCGTCGTCGTCGTCCGGCAGCCAGTCGCGCGCGGCGGAGAGCGGGCGGGAGAGCGCGGCGGGGATGACGACGTCGGTGGTGAGCGCGCGCGGCTCGGGCGGCTCGGGCGCCTCGGCGGGCCCGTCGGCCAGCGGCGCCACGGTCTGCACGGGGATGGTGGTGGTGAGCGGCAGCGGGCGCACCAGCAGCGCGGCGTGCGGCGGCGGCGCGGGCGCGCGCACCACGGGCCGGAAGGTGGCCTCGTCGGCGTTGGAGTGCGTGTGGCGGTCGGGGTCGGGCGGCGCACGCGCGGCGCGGGCCACGGGCGGCGCCACCACGGTGCCGAGCGGGTCCACTGCGCGCTCCACGGCTCGGCGCGCGGGACCCGCGCCGTCGCACGACCGCGGACACCCTACGCGAAACCGAAGGCAACCAGGTTAGTGAGTGAGCTCCGGAAGAGATTTGGAAGGAAGCGCGCGAGATCGGGGGCCGAGAGGTTCCGGGCGCCATGGATGCCTTTGGCTTCGGTACGGGGCCGTTAGCGAGTTCGCGGATACCTTGTTCGGTGTTCGTGCGCCCGCCCGCCCCTCGCCGTCCCGTCGGCGGTTCCTTCTTCGCCACCCCCTCCGCTCGCGAGCTTCGTTCTTGTGCACTTCGCGGTTTCGCAGTGAATGTTCGCAATCGACTTCACTTAATTCGCACGTGATTTTTTCAAATCGTACAACGATAATTCTTTTTTTCCAATATAGCGCATTCGCTTATCACCGTAAACGTGACATGATGGTTGTAAGATTTTTTACGGATTTGAATAAATAATACGGACAGAAATAATAATCCCAGCAAGATAGCTAAATCTTCTAAAACATTGAAATTTATTATTTAATTCTTCGATAAAATAGAGAACTAAGCATAATTTGCTTAATTATAAATAAGAAATAAGCATAATTTGCTTAATTATAAATAAGAACTAAGCATAATTTGCTTAATTATAAATAAGAACTAAGCATAATTTGCAATTCCTTTTATGTATTTGGCAATTATTTCATTTTATGAAATAATACGCGCAACGCGAACAGGCGCAAACAAACATTTAATTTTGTCTAATTAATAAATTTTTATATTATTTTTAACTAGATGAAAATATTTACATGATTATATGCAAATTTTGGCTTCTTGATTCTGCTCTGAACACATTAGTGACGTGATGTGACATAGTGAAGAGTATCAATTTAATCAATCGCCTCCCTATTTTTTCACCGAGCGCAAAATTTGCTACATTCCGCAGACAACTATCCTAATATACTTGCGTAAAACAATTTCCCGCTTACGCACACGATACGTTTTAAGACGTTCCTCGAAAGGAATGATGCACACAAGTGCGACTGCGGCAGCACTGACCGTGGTCCTCCTTCATGGCCTCGGCGAGGTCCTCGCGCAGCTGCACGTCGCAGGCGGGCGCGCGCGCGTCGGCCAGCGAGCGGCGCCGGCTGTCCGACGGCGACTGCTCCAGCGAGCCTGCGCGCACTCCGACATCGTTACACACATTCTGCCGAGCCGCGACTTGGCCGACCTCCGTGTTGATTATTCGGACCCACTCGAAACTTTCGAACGAACCTCCGCGGTTCCGATTTGTGGATCTCGTCCGCGGAGTTATGATTATATCGAGGGTTTCTTTATTACATTTAAGGTCTCCATAACACTATTCGATAGTCTTGTACGGTCTTACGGGCTTAGAGTCCGTCGACTCGTGGAATTGTATCCCTAATAGTTAAGCTTAAACTCTGTCCCTAACAATTGGGAGATAGTGTTTCATCAGTAATAAACACCTAACAACAAAAACGTAACCTTACGTCCATAATCCACGAACACGGGCCGAGGGGTGGAATACAATACACTCCCACTTTTGACTAGTTACATTTACTTCCTACCATGAACTTGAAGTGAGCCTATTGCCATATACCGAGCACAACTCTAAATTCAAAACCATTACTAAAACAATACAAAAAAATCTAAATTTAGAAAATCCAATGGAACCGGGATTCGAATCCGGGACTTCTCGATCAGCAGTCGCGATTGCAACCACACGACTAGCGAGACAATCAACAGTAGTAAACAAATTAATATTATATTCGTAAATTCAGGAGACGATCGCATCCCGCTCTACAAATAGACGCAAACGAATAATAATGTCGATTGTGAAATATAAAGATACAAAAGGCTAAAATCGAGCACTGAC
>DWDW01001674.1:0-11218 GCA_018245635.1 Mimoniades versicolor eupheme | reverse complement strand
CCTCAAGCTGTCGGGGGCTCGCCGTCAGTTCCGCCTCGATGCGAGCATGATTCTCATCCACGTCTTGTGCGAGAAGCCGCGCACGGCGATTCGCCTCGGCCAGATCGGCTCGAAGTTTGTCACGCTCGGCGACCGCGACGTCCAGTCGTCGCCGCGAGTGGTCCAAGCGGAGACGGGCGACGGCGTGCGCAGCCAGCAACAGAAGCGTGCGAGCGTCCGGTGGGTCATCCGGTGATGTGGGGAGCGCCTGCAGCTCGTCGTCTAGAGCACGCTCAAGATCGGGTGGTCGGAGGGCAGCAGCCGAAAAGCCTAGTTCGAGCAGCAATCGTCGCGGCCGTTGCACACCTGCTCTCTCCCAGGCCTCAATCACAAATTCGCTCGGCAGGACCTCGACAACCCCTTCGACGATTCCTTCGGTCGAAACGACGCCATCCAGTGAGGCGGCAATTGAGGAAGTCAACGACGTGTTGAGACGATCGAAAAATTCACCCACTGTGATCTCATCTACAGAAGAATCATCAAAGATACGTTCGACCACCCGACGCTCTATTCCATGCATGTGCAGCGTCCGACACAGGGCGAGGGCCCGCTCGCGATCGACGCGGCGCTCGTGGTCAAGATCAGCGGGATCCTCTTCATCGCTTAAAGAGCCCCCTTCGCGACTTTCCATTGCTGAAGCGCTACGTTTACACCTCATGCGTTGCCTCGCTCTTTCACTGTCAAGGCGGGAATCGGAAGCAACGCGGTGTCTGGGTGATTCGGTGGAGGTAGTGTGATGAGGACGCGAACGCCTGCCGTACTTCTTTGAGCCAAAGACAAACTTGGGCGCGACCTCTCGTCCAGAGGAGTCCTCATCGCTATGGGACAGCGCAGCGGATGCAGTGGTGGCGCCGGAATCGGCAATGGTGGTGGGCGCGGGTGGCTCGTCGCCTCCGAGCACTGACAGCAGTCCGTTGCGGAACTGGCTGAAGGTGATGCGATCAGTACGCCGCTCGAACAAGGTATCCACAAGTGCAGCGCCGCGGTCCTCGAGCTGCAACGCATCACACAAGTCTAGTACTGCGGATCTGTTTAGGGCGTCCTCGTTATCTACGTCGAAGGTCTTAAACACACTGTACAGCTGTTTTTCGTAGTGATTCATGGACTCACCGTCCATATCTGCCGACAGTAATCTATGGGAACCCAATATCTAACGGCAACGAAGTGGGATGCTCGTGTGCAATTTCATATTGCAACTTTACATTGAATTACGAGAAACTTAATAGTTAAATCAGTTTCTTTTGTCACATTTTTTAATCTCGTAAATTTCTATCTATTCTGACAAGAAGTCACTCAAACGTAGTCGCATGTCAATAGTGTCAATGTCAAAGCGTCTACATGTTATGTTAATGTGTCTACAAGAAAAGTTATAATGTCACGCAAGTACTTATATTAAAATACGATTTTAAAATAGATAATTTGATAAGAGGTATGAATAGAATAATAATTTTATATCGGTAACAAGATTCTCAGTATGCAAAAAAATACCTGAATGAAAAGTCGCCGAGGTCTGGATAGCTAACATTACCCACATTTCACAACAGAGATGAGATGTTTCTGTTAACGCAGAAGTTTTTGGAATTTTATTATTTTATAATCATATAATTATAATTAATAATTTATTTTTTTTGCTTTTATGTCTGCATACATCATAATATACGAAATATATGACAGCAGATGCTTGTGCCATCAACATTATGGTCATAGATAAAATAGTGCCAGTGTCACTATATTATATTTTTGCTCGAAGGGTTTAATTAAACTATGGCCCTTGTAAACGTAACGTATTAAAAAGTTACTGTAATTTCAAACGTAATTAATCTTGCGTGTTATCATTGTTAGCATGTATTTCAGTAAGGTCAATCTAATCTACTAAAAAATCAAGTGTAATTTACTGTAATAGACTTGTGTGTATTATGAAGTATGTAACAAAGTTGAGATTTGTATAATCAGAGAAAGAACAGTATAAACCGAAGTAAATTATCAGTATGAAGATAGAATTATTTAAAAACATAAAAATATCAAAGATTTCGGAGACGAAACCCTGTAAAACATCATTGGAATGTACTAAAAGGAATATTTTGTGTGTTAGTTTAATATGGTTTATTTATTTAATGTTATTAGCTTGTTGTTTGCTTTTATTGGTGTCACAATCAAGACTTCTCGCAACCTGGCTGCGCGATGCCGACGCGATCAGTTCACGTAGCGACGACAAAGTGGTTTCTTGTTACTACAATACTCCAATCCACCAAGAGCCACATCAACTCCTGCCCACCAACATTCAACCCCATCTCTGTACTCACATAAACGTGGCCTTCGCAACAATAAAACAAAAGAAGATATATCTAGATGAGCACCAGTACAAAACAATAGCTGACATCATTCTTCTAAAGAAACAAAATCCACAATTGAAGATCTTACTCTCTGTAGGGGGAGCCAGTGATGACACTGGGTTTCCAGCTATGGTAGCGGACCATGCATCTAGAAAGATTTTTATTAAATCAATTAAAACCATCTTAAGAAATCACTCACTAGATGGCATCGATCTAGACTGGGAGTATCCAGCCGTCCACAACTATAGACACTACTTAAAGAACCATGAGCGGCAACACTTCTCTCAGCTACTCAGAGAGATCAGGATGGAGTTCATTAGAGAGAAAAGACACTATTTGCTTACTGTTGCCATAGCTGCCCCACAGATTATGGTTGATGCTGCTTATGATGTTGACCAGATAAACCTATATGTGGACTATGCCAATATCATGACATATGACTATCATTACTTCTCAGAGTTTACTCCCTTCACTGGCCTGAACTGCCCCCTGTACCCCAGAGCAGCCGAGCGTTTATATATGGCCACTCTCAATATAAACTACACTGTGCATATGTATATCAATAAGGGATTGGATAAAAATAAAATAGTCGTAGGTGTCCCTACATATGGGCACTCTTTTGACTTAGTTAATGCAAATAATGCTAATGTGGGAAGTCCGGCTTTGGGCTATGGTCATCTTGGACAATTGGGATATGTCAATTATCCTGATATTTGTCAGTTTATGAATACATATCATATGGATGTCAGTGTGCATTTTGATTCTGAAGCCAGGGTGCCCTATCTACATAGGGACCATGTGTGGGCCTCCTTTGATAATTCACAAAGTGTTATAGAGAAAGCAAAGTACATAGTGAAAAATAATTTAAGAGGTGCCATGGTTTACTCTTTAAATGCAGATGATTATGAGGGTCGCTGTGAAACTCTGTCGGGCAGTGAAAAATTCCCCTTGGTAGTGTCCCTTAAGAATGCATTGAATGGAATCAATAGATAGATAAGAAGCCTCCACCAAGTTAGTGACGCATTCATTAACAGAGCACCGACAAGCATTACGACGTGTTTAATTACCTTTTTCTTCCTGGCCACATAAGTGATTTTATACATGATGCAAGATTTCATGATCGTCGATGACACTGACAGCGGAGTGGAGGCGGCGGCGGCGGCGCCCACGCCGGCGAGCCGGCCGGACAGCGCGCGGGCGGCGCGGCTCTCCGCGCGGAGCGACTGCGGGCCCGCGATGCGCGCTGCTCAGCAGCGTAGAACCGCACGCGCCGCCTTCATTTCTTTGCCTTAATAACTTTTACAGTTTGAAAAAATGCACAATTTGCGTCGGGGGGTTTCCACTCGAGCGCCCACCTCTTTCGCTAATGTCGGCCGCCGCTCGAACGCAATTCTAATTAGCTAAGCCGATTAAAAACATTAATTAGAGACAGTTACTCCTAAAGCAGAGTGCGGCGCACGATGACCGCGATGGGCTTGTGTATAATGTAATGCAACTGTAGTTATTAAATTATCTATAAGCTTTAGTATTATTGTTAATTGTCCTGATACTGTACCTTTGTATATTTATATTATTGTGATGTAACCATGCGTAACGTATCGGCTGTGAACTTATCTGACTGTTAACTGTTAGACGATTCGCATTCTCCGTCCTACCACCGATCTCTTTGGTCACTGTGCTCAAGCCCATGGTGTAAATTTGGCATTTTTGTTTTGTTATTACTGCTTCTTTAGCCAAATATACTAATGTTGTTACAATATATGTATATGTAATGCTTTGATAAACAAAGTTATTTTCATTTTAATTAATTATTAACTAATGCTGGATATAGGTAGTGTTACTCGGGTACCGGGTAGCGCAGCGGTCGGATTCACGACCAGATTTATACACGCAAGGCTCTGTGGAAAGACTTGTTTCCTTATAAACTAATTATTTATTTACTGCCTCGTTGGTCGTGTTGGTTGCAAGTGCGACTGGCGAACGGGAGGTTCTGGGTTCGACTCCCGGCATTACTAAATTTTCTAACTTAGATTTTCTAGTAGTGGCTCGGAGTCTGGATATGTGCCTGGTGCATGGCAATAGGCTCACCACCTATTCCATAGTGGGTCGTAAACGTAACTGGTGAAACGTGTGAGTGTTCTACATTTCTCTGCCTACCTTTTCGAGGATTACAGGCGTAATGTTGTTTCTTTGAAAAACCAACTGAAATCAATGCATCCAGAACAGTTTGGTTTATTTGATCATGAATCGGGAATCAATTAATTTTCATTTATACATGCACTTTATACTGGATTATCTTAAACAAACCCTAAAACCCGCATTGGCATCCGCGGATGTCAAAATGTTTGCATCTCTAATATCCCTGTTCCACACCAGTCTACTATTTATTTAAAAAATAATTATGAAAGGGATCAAAGCAAACCTAACACCAAAGATTGTATAAATAATCCCCAGTGACATATTGTTTATAGAACATAAGGTAATGATTACTATGCATAACCATTCAATATACATATTAAGAAGTTGGATGTTGGCATTGAACTCCATATATTGAATGCGAAAGTGCGGTGGGCGGGCGTGTTGTGGTGCTGCGATATCAACTATGTATAATATAAATATTTACTCTGTAACCCCCATTAATCATGCCAAGCTTTTGATGATTGTTTTTTGTACCACTAGTTTATATTTGTATACAACATTCTAACAATAAGATACCTACTAATTTTGTATTGAAACAAGGCATTGACACATTGCAACTATCTCAGCATTTGGGTTAAAACTTCACATCCACAATGTAGAATGGTAAATATATACACACCATCGTTTTATAAAGATGTACTGACTGAGGAACAACTATTATCCCATATGAATTTAAGTTATGTTGTCATTTAAACCTGTCATATATGCTAGTCAATGTTAAAAAAGTAAAATTCATAGCTTGTTACGATTTTTGTAAATACATAGATAGAAACTTAAATTCTAATGTGGCTCTACAATAAAAGAGGAATTTAAAAATAGGAAGCTCTTTAATATGGCACTACCTACAGTACCTATATCTATGCAAGATAACTACTACATTTTATAGAAGGCATCACCACTTTAGGGCACTTAACAATTCAGGCTGGAATCAACAGAAAACATTTTAAGAACATGTTTTTCCTTTACAGAAATACTAACTAAATATGGCCATTACATAATTTCGTATTTGTGCTTCGTGACATTATACTACAGTGGTCTTCTTCTTCAATCATGTTACGGCTAAGCACAGAACATGGCAAATACTTTCTTCCCATTTACAGTTTCTCTGTAATACAATTTCAGTCTTTTATGACATGGTTGTATTTAATTGCAATGTTATAAATCAATAATCTCTCCTTTTATCATTTCTCTCATTTGTTAGCTTTCAAATTGTCACTTCTTGTTCTTCTTCAAGTGCCTCTCCAACTAGTGAAGATCGGCAATCAGTTTTTGGAAACTGGCCCTATCCTTTGTGACATGAAATAATTCTGGTGTGCTTGCAATACTAGTCAATTCTTGTAAAAAATGTATTTTTTGTTTGGGAATACTCATAGGCAGCAGGATAATATCCTTATAGCTCAATTATACAACCCTGACCCAAGATAAAGCACCAAACTTGTAAATAACTATGCAGCAGGAGTGAACATTAATAGCTGCCTATGGTATTCACTTAACTAAATTACAAATAACCAAACCCTCATGGCAAATATTATATCCATATCTACTATACTCTATAATGGTACTAAATGTATTTCAAGTTAATAAATTCAACCATTTCTGTAAGCAATTAAATATCAGCAAAATTAATACTACATCTTATCTCAGAAATTACAATTTGGACAAGACACCTAATGTACTGAAATCACAATTTTTTACAAAAATAATGTCACAATAAATGGTGTTCAACCAACCAAAGACCTATATGCTAAAAAACTTATTAAAAACTAAATTTTTAACCATAATATTATATGTATATATAAATGCTTACTGTAAAGGAGAGAGCAGTAACCAAATTTTTGAGTATTTTCAGATAAATGCAAAACCAGCAACATTGCCAATATCTATGTCAAAACTTTTCATTATTGCAACCATATACACTACAGTTATTTATCTGTTTGTTACAACTGAATCTATTTACGTACTGTAACCAAATTTTGAGACTAACTTTTGTAACATTAAACCAATATGGTTTTAAATCTAGGAATGTCTGGTATATTCATTTAAATTGTGATCACACACTTGGGCTCAGCACACAACAGTGCAACAGCCATCAGCTGAGGGGAGCCAGTGCCACATCTTTGTGCAACCTCTTCCAACTTACTCTAAGTACTTAGTACACCTAACATTGTAGATTCCACACAAAATGTAAATTCATTGTATCACAAACTATAGGTATATATATATACTCTATACTTCTCTATATGCATATATAATATGTATAATAGTTGAGTATCTAAATATTAGGATATGGCAACTTAATATCAACTTATTGTCTAGTGGAATATCCTATAACTAGCGCCATATTGGCTCACAGTTTTCCTCTACTGCTGTATGCTCACAACAGCCGAACAACAGCTCTTAAAGCCAATCACTACTGAATAGTACTTAATAATGATTTATGAAGTTATCATTTATATAAGCAACAATACAAAACAACCATGGTATGTCATGTTATATTCTTGTCATAGCCATGTAAGTTATTCACAACAGCTGAGAAACCAGCTGGCATCTTTTAGGTTTTGTGAAAGAATATTCACATAACCACTTCAATTGACATAACCAATAGATGGAGCAAACTAATTTGCTATTCCATATGTGCTAACAATCAAAAAGCTTCTATTAACATTTCAATGGCACCAATATAAACATGTGACTGAAATACACAATTTGATTCTAAAGTAATGTAGGACGGTTCTCTTAACATGATGTGCAACAGCATCGTATTTTAAAAGCAGCAACCCTATCTTTTGATATCTCAAAACTACACCTGGTAATTTTGGAAGGAAATAAATTTTATTAGAGCTATTTATAGGGATTTGATTCTGCTGGGCATCTAAATACAAATAACTAAATGATATGAGCCGATGATAAGTGTAGTGCAACCTGTCCAAACGTCTCCTAAGTATTTGAATGTCGCTACGTCTGCAGCCAGTGGAACATGAGACTGTGCACTGTTGGGTAATCCAGCTCTGCATTGGGGGAGCTCAAAAACTCCTTGAGGTTTAGCGCCACGTTACCAGAAATCGCCGCCTCCTTCAACTCGGCGGCCGAGTGTGCAGAATTGTCGTCGGACGCACAGTCTGAAGAAGCGGGCTCTCGCCACTTGTCGTCGTACGTAAGGTCGCAGAGCGTCGGTGGCTCATCCGCATCGCTCAGCTCGTCGTCGACGGACACTCCGCGGCTCTTGTGGCGCGCGGTGTCGCTCTCAGCGCTGTCCCTGCCGCCGCTCTCATTTTGACGTCGGGCGTTTTTTAAAGCGCGATATCGTCTAGATCTCTCACGTTGCAATCTTCTCTTCCGCTCGTCAGCTCGCTCCAACTCTTCAGGGGTCTTTTTCGTCGAGTTTTTACCAAAGAAGTATCTCATGAAAGACTCGTCGCAGTTCCGTTTGGATAGGTAACTCGCCATTAACTTGTAGTAATATTGATTATCCATTCCGGCAAATGTTGATACACTTACAATTAAATTCTTTAAAACTAAAGACAGGAAAAATACGGATATATCCTGGAAATTACGAAATAAAAATAATGAGACCACTCAGACCAATACTATCGCTAACGTGACGTCATTGACATTTCTTGTTTCTCCGTGCCATGCGTTTTGATAATGCTCCTGTACAGTTTTTCATGGGTACTTAGGTACGTAAAGAGATAATAATGCTATTTGTGTATGAAAATTTGGATATGATTTTGTTATGATATTACAGTGGTCAGATGTCCTTTGTATAATTTTTGTCTCTGTGCTGAAAAACAGCCTGGTTAAGGAATTGGTTTGTTACTCTTACGTACATATTGTTTTTTTTTTAATTATAACTACCAAATTTTAAAAAAGATGTAGAATTCGAAAGGAAAAACATATATTTTATCACGTATTCAGTAATAGTAATAGTAGACGCAGACGCTGCATATTTTGACTATAAAAAAGCCTTTGATCTAGTCGACAACGACATCTTGCTGCAAAAATTCGCTTCAGTAGGTTTCGTTCCTAAGCTGCTAAAACTATTTTCGAAAATGGTCGACCTATTTGAGCAATCATAGGCAATACGTTAAAATAGATTTGTTGCGTTCTGATTTTATACTTACTAAATATTAATATGTGCTGTTAAAAAGATATGCAAGCTGCTGTCGTTCGTTGCCGCGGCGTTTCGGCGCCGCATGGCTACGAGATTTCGGGCCTCGAGGATTCCCTCTTTACCCGGGCTGTCTCAGGGGGTCGACTGCCCCCCGGTGATGTCACCCCGCCTTTCGGCGGTGTTGATGCCGTGGTCGTCACTCACCGACCTGTGGCTGTTAAGCCTCGTCTAACCACTCCAACTCCCGCGGGTACGGGCGCCCGTCAGGGGGAAGAGCATGTAATGGCGCGAAACCCCTGAGATGGGCATGTGGTCCATTGTCGGCGCGGTCGTACATACGCCTCGCCAACCGGGCCACAAACTCATCCAGGGGTTCGACTCTGAGGTCGCGCTCCAACACGTCGTTCCTGACGTAGCGGCCCGCCCCCACGATAGTCCGAATGGTCAGACTCTGCTGTGCCCGGAGACGCGCACGCTGCGACTCTGCTACCAACGCGTACCATGCCGGGGCCGCGTAGGTAAGGCGCGATCGGATGTATGTCTTGTACACCCGCAGTTTTGTATGGATGGGATGTCGTTAGTGTAGGCCGCGTATAACATGGGCGACAGGCAGCTGCCCTGCGGTATTTTCTAACGTCCTCGTCATCATAAGAGCTAGACAACTGAAATGTAACCTATGAGCCTCAATATATGGGTGCAAATAACAAATCTATTAGCGAAATTCAATTGTGTACTTACGAGTACTTTAGAAGAATAAGTTTTTACACGAACTTCGCAGAACTCGTAGAAATAAATAGTCGCGTAGTAAAATCTTTCGTCAATCTGTCCGTCTGTCCGCGTATAGTGTAGAAAATAGTGGTTGAATTAATTGAGATCTGGTCTATCTGAAGTATATATAAGACATCAATAAAATATTAGGTAGTTTCCATCTTTAAAAGTAAAAAGATTCGATTTCGTATCGAAACACATTACTACTATACACACCTGCACAATCTCAAACGTAAATACACAACATTTACTGTTCTAATTATTTTTCAAATATTAAAATTTCAAATACCTACTTATAAATTTGGTATATCCTAGGAGTGGTGGTGTAGGTACTCCTCTTTTTACCCCTTCGAATAAATACAGGCGTGATGTTATGTCAATATATGTATATTTACAAATATCTTTAGTGAATCATAAAAATTGATATATACTCGTACAAAGAACATAAAAACCAACCACCATGAATCTCAGAAAGATACTTCGTGCGACTATTCATGACGCAACTGTACTACTTACAAATCACAAATTCTTATTTATTCCAACAATACCTACACTCCTAAATAATTATTAGCATAACGAACAAATTCTAAATTTAGTCTCATAGTCATCTTTCAAAATAATAATGAGCAAATCTAGTGAATTCTAAGTCAAACTTGTTACACACGATGCCGCGCCCAAATCTAACGTGCCAATGAATCTCAATTTGTCTAAGACACATCGCTTAATTAACATTATTTCTAATGAAACACATATCGGAACGATCCCCTTCTCCCCCTCGCCTACCCCCTCCCCCCGACTGCGATACGTGATCGTGGAAAATCTGACGTACACCCAATTAGGTGATTGTTGCTTGCTTCTTTCGGTATGTCAAAATAAGTTCCATCTCCGTCTTCGTACAAATTATCGCTCTGTTGTCTGCGTTCGGGAAACAGCGCTTTATGAACGCTGTTATCAAACACATCGACTTAAGTAGCGGGGGTAATAATCTGATTTTGTATATACTATTCATTGTATATATGTGTCATGTGATTAGAGTCCGTACCATTAGTAATAATTAAACAATATGTATTGTAACGATGACGGAAAACATCGCGAGGAAAACCCAGCATACATTTATACATTTATTATAAATATATGCAAATATTTAAACATTTCATTATACATATTGAATTGTATGCAACGGTCGTATAACAGAACGCTAGCGGTGTACGAGCAATAATTCTTAATAATTAATTAATGAATATTAAGTAACACCAAGCGCAGTCAGAGCTTAAACGAATGATCGCGATGGAAAATTATTCAGTAGTTTCCCCACTTAAATAATACGCCGATCTTATTCCATAGGACGCATAACATATCTGATGCAAAGTGGGAGTACTCCTCTGACTAGCCCTTCGAGGAAATACAGGCGTGATGCTAAGTATCGCAAATAACGAAAATGTTTCTTCAAGCACTAAGCATTAGCTCCGATTCTTACCTATTTAGCTATCTATTATTTATTTCTCATAAATTCTATTATGAAAGGAGAAATAAAATTAACCATTGTAATATAAATGTCACTTGTAACTTTAATACCGCGACAATAAATTACAAATATACATATTTGGAATTAGACTCGTTAAAGGTCGTGGGTTTCATTTCACTCACGTCAAAGCCTTTTTCTCTCCCGCGTACATCAGAATATTGTGTACTCAATTTATGATCTTATATATTTAGCATCTTCACTTTGTAGGTTCTGGTCTTATAGACAGTAAATTTTTCACTGTGT
>DWDW01001673.1:0-11220 GCA_018245635.1 Mimoniades versicolor eupheme | reverse complement strand
ACTTATAAATAATGTCCTGAAAGTGCAAGACCGAGTAAAATATGTCAAAACATAATCATGCATTACTATTTAATTACATTCATTTTACTTAGTAGTCCTACCCTAATATATAATAGTAAATTCATAGATTAATTCCACACGTAATTCCAAAGACGCAAGGCTGTAGGTGTCAACGCGTTTTTCCCAAGAGATGTTTGTTCTGCAAACTCAGGTGTTTCTTTCCACCGCTTCGTTTGCATTGTTTCAGGGTTACCGCGCACATTGATTTCATTAAATAAATTAGCAATTTAATTAGAATATTCAACTAACTAGGTAATATATTATAAACTAAGGGATGTTAGGGCTGTCAACATTTTAGTTTTCATTTTAAACAAAACAGTTATCAGTGAGTATAAAAAACAAACAGAATTACATGTTTAAGGGACGGTTCCAAACAGCTAATATTTATACGTTTAACATGTGCCAATGTTTTAACTAATTAAGTGTTTTCTATTACTTCCTTGCCGATAATATACATACACACAATCTGTTAGGCATAAACTGTTATTGTTATGTTAAATTCGCAAATTGCCAACCCTAATAGAGATCATTTCTCATATTCCGGTAAATATCGTGAGAAATGTATCTTGTGGTGTGGTCATGGTACTTCCTTACAGCCAGACATTCGCTTACGTAGAAATATTTCTGAGATGATAAGGCAGGTAATGTTAATCGACTCGATTGCACTTGTTCTTGATACTCTATCAACATACACATACTTCCGGCGTATGATTTGAAGATTTTTCTACTAAAATAAAATCCTTTGTGCCTTTGAGGGCAGCGTATTTGGCTAATGTATGCCAAAACGAGCCCTAACTCCTGGAATATTTCTTGAACTTCGGGTGTAATATCATTTGCGGTACGACATGACACGACTTTGCTTCAGCATATCTTAATCGTCCCAATTATTTCCGAAGCACTATCACCTAGAATACTCTCCTACATTTGAAGTAGGTATAATGTTATGGTTATAGCGGACGAAACACAATAACAAGGGGATAATAAGTATAAGCCTTCAGGGGAGGCTTATGTCCACCAGTGGTCTGCAGTAGGCTGATGGTGATGATGATGGACAAGATATTACCTAGGTTACTGTTTCACGTTAGCTTCTATTAGGAACTACAGCGCGAGGAGCTACTCGTATTAGGCGCCAGTCTTGCTGAATGTTAAGAGTGAGGGTAATCATGACTTGTAAGTTATTAAGTGTAAGTATCTATTGTACCTAACACCATCATTGTAGTGATAAGCCCCTTTAAAGTTCCATCGCTGTTCTCGCGTCTTCTCTCAGGGTTAAGGCAGATTTCCCACGCCTCAAAAACAGCAGTACCTAGCTTGGTTCAGATAAAATGTTCATAATTAATGGATACTCTATACAATATTCATTCATAAACACGTCGTTATACTAAAGGCAATTAATCAGCAAATGTTAACATTCGAAACATTTTCAACATGATATAGAAAATTACATCTCTTAACGACTCATTAACTCGAATGCAGAAATCGCCGACTTTCTCCTTGAGTGAGACGAAATATCATGTCCGGAAACTCAAATTCTTTATGCGATTGGATTACCTTTACAATGGTGTCGCATTACGCAAGCGAAAATCCCGAGAAACAGGATATCCTTCGGATTTATCATTATAAAGGACTCTTGTTATCTATCAATTAATGTGCTGATAGTATGCCGGGCTGGATGCCTGCGGGTAGGCAGAATTAACACGCATTAGAATTCATTGTGCGAAAATGAAAGGTCTGAGAATTTTTCTTTGCGATTTATCTTTCGATCTTCTGTTTCTCAGATCATCTTTCTAACAGTTAACCGCAGTCATCTTGGAACCGATAAAATCTTGCATGGTACATTTAGGTAAATACATTAGAAAAAGAAAATCTTGAAAATCTTGAAATTTAGGTACGTTTAATAATCTTTTACTAATTTACTACAAATATGTCTATTCCTATGTTTCGGGAATTTAATAAGTAGGCAGTTCACGAATTATCAGCCCCCCCCCCTGCCATGCCACTTTTTAGAGACTAAAATTCTACATTTTTAGACTTCAAAATTCATGTAGCGTAACGTAATGTAGTCATCGACTGCTTTTTAAGGTATGTTGCCATTAGATCAAATTATAATGATGATTATAAAATTCATTTTACCTATTGATTTTCAAATTTCAGAACGAATGAGTGACGACAGTGACTACACTGACAGCTCGAGAAAGTTCTATAACCACTATGATGTTTGTCATTGCTTATACTCAGAATATTTATAACAAGGATTCGAGTATTGCATTATAAACAAATTAATCGGATATCGTAAACATTTCCATTACCTAGATAAATAATAAACCCTAGATAAAAAATAAACCCTAGATAAAAAATAAACCCTAGATAAATAATAAAAGGCTACTTATGTTCAGCATTTGTCCGTTCATTTTTGTAATTTCGATAAGAATTTGAAGATTCGCGAAACGTTACTAACTCCAACCGCTTATTTTCTTATATTCCTTCCTAAAAATGTCAATGTCGGCGGTTCAAATTGTAGAACTATCTTCGGAGTTATCTTAATATTACGCAATTTCTTGCTTAAACACCACATATCTTATTTAAGGGAAAGGAGGAAGGGGAGAATATTATATGCTCTATAAAACGCCTCTATAATTTTTTACTCTGTGCGACCTAAGACTATTATGTTTCTGACATTGACAATGTGATCGTTAACAATGAAAGTTTTGTTTTATTTAATTTAATATATTTGGAACACATATTACATTATATAAAAGTTGTAGCCTTCGCACTCCTTCTTCATTTAAAATCTAACTGTGCCAAATCTATTGAAATATATGAAAAACAGCTAGAAAAAATTATGTCCTCGTATCTAAAGGTAAGTACAGCAAATAACAATATTTCGATTATACATATGTACATACGTATCATCACGTTAAGTCACGTGCGGGTAGGCAGAGAGCAGAGGGTGCCAAATGAACCCATTGATATCATTACACAGTATTGATATATTAAATCCTATAATTTTCATCTTAAACTCGGTATATTTATTTCGATACATCATTTATTTTATTGCTCCTCTCATTGTTCGCGCAAACCTCTTATCTGACGTTTCCCTCGTCCTGTTGCAATACTAATAAACGATTTTTTTTCGCAATTAACAGTAACTTTAATCAGATCTCATTTCGTATTTTATTTTTATTTATTATTAAAGTTTAGATGCATGTACGCTAAATAATAAAATAAATAACACAAAACCTCAACTAAACAAGTCTGTTAACAGTAGCTACGCAAGCCCTGAAACGAATGTAAATTTTGCACACATACACATATGTAAGACAAAGATCTTGTAACTAATATAATTAAAACATTATTGACATCACTTTTTCATGCGCACACACATTTACCCGTCACATTTACATGTTCACACACACGTTCCCGTACACGTTGTATATAACACACAGTGACGTTATATGTGTAGGCACGCGTTCGGACACACGTACGAGTAAGTACAGCGGATGTGGAGTCAAAGGTGAGTCGAGCGGCTCGTGCGTCACGGGCACGACAAGGATGTCTTATACGTAAAGTATATATGTACAATAGGTATGTACCTGTACTATCGCGCTAGGCGCCCGCTTACAGGGCACGCGGAAAGCATCGCGTACCAAATAATGGCAAATATGAGTACCTTCCTATATTTATAGGAAGAATTACCATTATGAAGAAGACGAACTTACGATCGAGAATAATGGTAGTCAATTAAAGAAGCTTACCCTGTGGGGGGCCTGGTATGATGATATGTATGTATGTATGTAACTAAAGGATTTCCAAGGTCCTATAGGGTGCCAATAAAAAATATAGTTTTAATAGCCATGAATGATTTTATTCGTGAATTGAAAATTAAATATAAATATATAAGTTGTGATAAATTAAATCACTTTTTACCTTATATAGGTATCTACTAGTATGGGTGTATATGGAACTGTTACTGACTATTACCGGGAAAGATTTGGGATCGAATTTTCTAAATACGTTTAAACGTACTACCTACTATTAATAATAATGATCTATTTTCCTCAACTTACCTTTTAACGCTCAATGCTTACTAAATCAGAAATTCCTAATCTAAATTTTTCCATCTGTTCAAAGGAAACGCTGAGCTTGGGTTCTGGGTTATTTGTCAAGATGGGCTCCCGGACAGGTGCTCCGTAAACAAACCTATATATTACTTAGTCACTCACAACACATGAAGCGTTTGAATGCTAAACTATTCAATTACATATACCTATTATGTATACGATGGTCTACGTAATGTATTTTGTAGGTAGGTACTGTATTAATGACAACAGTTGCAAGTGATTTTAGTTATAGTTATTGCAATAGTATACTAGTTATTGCAATAGTGTACTAGTTATTGCAATAGTGTACTAGTTATTGCAATAGTGTACTAGATATTCAAGAACCAATAAAATTGATCTAAGCCTACAGCCTGACTAGCTTATTAGACTAGTTACCTTAGTTAGCGTTGGTTGCAAGTGCGATTGCTGATTGACAGGTCCTGGGTTCGAATACCGGGTGGAGTACTATTAAATTTATCTAACTTAGATTTTCTAGTAACGACTACCAGTCTGGATTTTTGCCCGTATATGGCAATAGGCTGATCCCAGAGACGCTTATGTCCCACTATAGGGACGTACGTAAATGTAACTGGTGAAACGTAGCAGTGTTCTTCACTCTTCTCCTTGCCTCTTCTATGATGACAGGCGTGATGATACGTTGATCTAAGATTAAATAGCTATATATTTACTTCAAACTTACGTATATTGTTAGATTTACACCGTGACACGTGTTATGGGCCAATGAAACAAAACGTAAGCGAATTTTGTAATTCAATCATTTGTGACAGACTCATTTCACACAGAACGCTTACCTCATTGAATAGTTATTACACAGGGTTCAAGGTAGGTCACGACCAGTAAGTTATTGACAACGTGTAATGTGTAAGTGACAGGAAAATATTAAACACGTAGGATAAAAACGAATGTAGTTTTATTAAATAAACAATTGCAGTTTTCTAACAAACAGTTGGATATAGATAAACTGGAAATAATTCTCGAAATGATAAAATTAGGGGATTTAATTAAATAATTGCCTCGTTGGTCGTGTTGGTTGCAAGTGCGACTGCCGATCGGGAGGTCCCGGGTTCGATTCCTGTGTCGAACACTACAAAATTTTCTAATTTAGATTATTCTAGTAGTGGTTCGGAGTCTGGATATGTGCCCGATGCATGGCAATAGGCTCACCACCTATTCCATAGTGGGACGTAAAACGTAACCGGTGAAACGTGGGAGTCTTCTGCATTCCTCTGCCTACCTCTTCGGGGATTACAGGCGTAAAGTTACGTATATCTTACAGCAAAGTTAATGCTTAGAAGGTCCTTTGAAGGTTACACATTTTGGTACAGAAGACACGTCCTCATTAAAACGTAAATTCTGGAATCACTCACGTAAACCTCGGGGGAACATTGAACGTTCATTTTAACACAGACCCAATTTCTGTAACTGTTAGCCCGAATGGTTCTTCGCAACTAACGTTTATTGTAACAAAGCACTCCTTGATTGCCCTTTTGTAGTCACTAGCGGTCATAAATCATCATCAATATCAATATTAGAAATGCGAAAGTAGGGCTGACTGCCTGCTGCGTTCCTCGTAACCCAGATAACGTTTAAACTATTGGGCAATGGTTTGTCATCAATGACGAATTAAATTTTGTCACTGAAAACAAAAATAAGTCCAGGATTTCAGTACATTTTTCATAACCTTCGTTATTAAATCAACTGATTACTTATCTTGAGCTTGCGTTGTATTTAAATTGTTCAAAAATTACATGGTACCAGATGTTTTAACGACCATAGGCTCATATGCAGCGACATCATCGAGAACATAGTCACCATCTTCATCATCAACATTATTATGTGTCCCTAAAATAGGGAGGCCAGTGTACACGCTATTGCGAGCGTCTTGAGATTCTACATTTTCTTCTATGAACCATGTAATGTTGTACTAATTTTCATTTATGTAACCAGCTTCAATAATACGGTACGGATAATTATGTATAAAAGTCATTTTTTTACAATCAACACACTTTCATAATACAACACCAAATTTCAAAGATGGATGAACCAATCTTACTCTATCCTGAACTGCTTTTATGACTGCAAGGCAAGATGAAGCCGATGCTCAAACATCCCGTCCATCCACCAGCCTTTAGAAGTCAACAGTTTGACCTAGATTTCGCCTAATCGGCGTCATTCCTTGCGGTCCTGGACCTTTTAAATCCAGCAGTAACGAGCTCGTTGTTATGCTAAACAACTATATGCGTCGTGCAACAAGGTCGTTATTTTACCAACGCTTATACGAAACACTAATCCAAAGGGAATATAAACATCCCGTCTAATTTTCAAGTAGTGCTCTTTTTTTCCAGCCTTAAGGGAGCGAGAAGACTGAAACTACAATAGAACTGAATCTTCTGCTCGCCAATAAAACAAACGGTAACAATAGATATTTCATGATATATTTATTGCACTGTTGCATCGGTTTAAGAACGTAAGAACTCAGACACTGACCGAATTGATACACCGCGACGGAGTGAGCGACCAGCGATAAATTATAAATATATCGCTTGATAAAACACTAAAATTTATCGAAGCTCAGCTGATATAATATGACTTAGAATTTTTCAAGAGAGGTTTCCATTTTAGTGTAATCTATCTCAGTTATATATTACACTACACTCCTACAATCATTTCACTAAACTTAATCGAGTAATATAACTAACTATATCACTAGACTTGAACCGTATTATAATTATATTCGGTTATTACGGTATATAATTATATTCCTAGGGATATAACTATATTACGAATATAACTACCATACTGCGACATATATTTCGAACCAAAGTTGTTGCTACGGTGAGGGAACTCATCGTAATGAAATCTTCACGCCTTAAGAGTTCTACATAGATAATGTTTTCTAGTAATTAATCTAGGGCCTTAAGCTTTCTCAGTCAAGGAGGAGACCCATATGAAACAATGGAATGACATAAGTTTTGATGACGTAATCAACTAACTGCGCGGATCGTACTTTATTTTCTTTTTTTAGGTTTATCATTTTTTATGCCATTATTACAAAAAATATTTTATTCCCTACATCCTATTTATATGTTTATACAAAAATGGCATACTTGCGATAATTATTACATCATTTGCATGTTTCATCGTCACTCGATGTCGGTAAGACAACGGCACGAAGAACGCAATGTCAAAGTGGACGAGTCAGCGTCGAGACTCTTTGCCAAGACCAATGTATTGCGGGGAGCGTTTTTATGTAGATGACTGGGTACGTTTCATAATGTACTAACGAGAACTATTCTTGACTGTACATATGCTTAACTCGTGTATTTTTTTTTTGAGATAGCCCAACTAGTTTCGCACCTATACGGGGCCTTCTTGAGCTCCCGCAGATTGCAGCGAAGACGCGGTGCAGACCAGTTAACCTACATATATATCATCACGTTACAAAAAGCAACGACACATTTTACAGTAAAGTACTATTTTTCGATAAATTATGTAGCGGTTTATTTTACCTACAGTATTTTCGGGATGACTTGACCATTTAGGGCTCCTAATCGAGACCCTTCTTCCGGTGCTCCGATCGTTCGCAGACAGTCGATTTTCGGAAAAAACCATGTTGAATTAAATCAATGCATAATTTATGCCTCATACATGTAGATATTTAGAAAACGTTCAATACTATTTTATTAAACTGTATTTACTAAACCTAAAGACAAAGGAATGATGAATAGCTACTAATGAATTCATGAATGACTAAAACAAAACATTAAAGGAATGAAGAATGTATTTACTTATTACCTATCAAATTTCTCATTCACCAGACGTCACTCTTAATTTTTCAAATATTTGTTAGGATAACAAAAAATAATAAAGAAATAATAACAAGAAAATAAAAAATATTGATTACCAATAAGAAAAACTTTTACTTCAAATATTAATTTTAAACAATTATTAAAATACGTAAAAATACATATAGCTACATATTAACTAAAATAAAAATGATTTAATATTTGATTTGAACCATTTACACCGCATGTTATAAATAATAATTGACTATAAGGAAAATTAAGTAGTCTGCTTCATAAATGAAGTGAATAAAACTTGAGTAAGAACAAAATTTCAATTCGTTGGGTTTAATATTTTTGAAATTTTTAACTTATGTAAACTTGTAAAAACAGTAAGTAATGGCTGTTCTATTAATGCATAGGTATTGAGTTTTAAATTAAATGTTTATTCTAGTGTGTTTAAAGGTATTTACGTCTTAATTCGATAAAAAAAGGGCTTCATTTAAAATTTAACTTTTAAATTCAACAAATGAACTTTAAAACAATTTCAAAATATTTTTCAAATGCAATGTATATGTAAATCTAAATAAAAAAGGTATTTGATTTGTATTTAGATGTAGATCTAAATACAAGTCATTTTCTTAAAAGATGAGGACTTTATTTAGATTTTTACTTTCGTAAATTAATAGCTTTATAAATTTTGTAAATTAATTTGTGTCATACGTAACTGCATATAAAAGTCAAAATATTTCAAGAGGACTGACAACACCACTTTTTCTACGTCAAGAAATTTACATCTTTCGTGATACTATAAAGCCGTTGACAAAATGC
Source organism: Mimoniades versicolor eupheme (assembly GCA_018245635.1). Classification (NCBI taxonomy): domain Eukaryota; kingdom Metazoa; phylum Arthropoda; class Insecta; order Lepidoptera; family Hesperiidae; genus Mimoniades; species Mimoniades versicolor. Next base: position 2,426 of record DWDW01001673.1, on the reverse strand, counting down.
AAATTATGTTTCACTTACGTGTTTGCCATTGCAGCTCTTGTAAAACTAAAAACTAACACTAGCAGTCAAAGTGAACAAAAGTCTCCGATATGACAGCGAAATCTTTTGGAAAAATATTAACAAGAAAAGTTTAGTTTTATAAGTCTATGGGCATATAAAAATATTACGAGCCCATTATTCATGAAACACTTTTCATTGAAATAATAAAAAAACTTCGGCTCTTTTTCGATGTCACTTTGCGCGGCAAATTCGTGTTTCGAACGGCGTCGGTTTCGCGTGCTCGTCGCAATCAAACTGCGGTGAACGCCAACGAACACCTGATTTAATATGGCGGCAAAACATACGCACATGTTTTATATCAAACCTCTTATAACAAGTTGTATTATTGAACGGTGTGTAATAGCTATCTTAATTTTTGTAACATGATTCACGAATTACGTAGCTTCCCACAATAGTACCTAGTGTACTGGGAACAATGACAAATTCTCTAATAGTAGAGTAGAGATAATTCCATGTACAACCACGTACATATCTACTTACTGAAATAAATGTATTAATATTGAAACCCATAATTAACAATAATTTAAAAAAAATTATATAAATATATTTTTGTGAAGTTTGAGTATTATTGGTTTCTGTAGATATAAAGAAGATATTACACAATTTGCACTTCATATGATGATTCCATAACTGCATGTGATAGATCAAGTATTAAGAGCAACATCTAATTCCAATTTTGTGCTCAAGCACTACCTAGGGTTAGCCTTAGGTATAACAGAGCGTACCTAAGGCACTTTATTATTATTCGTCGAAGACGTCTGTGACAAATTGTCTTTATTCCGTTTCTATTAACTTGTGCGATTTACTATTATTATTATTATACGAACTATGTAATGAATGGTCCAATGTTCCGACTTCCGCTATAGAGCATCACTGCACATAAGCTGAGCCATCAATTAACTGCCCTTGCAATGTCACGATCTAGTTTAAAGCGCTGCTCTAATTTTGAACTCGTGAAATATTAGAACGTAGTAAGCGGTTTTTTTAATAGTAAAATATGACTTATAAGAAATCATAATAGAATAGGATTACTTGATCAGCACATCTTGAATGTACATGAAATGAAGTTATTGCAGTAGCTGTTGAGTTGACTCACTGAAAATTGTTTATTAATTTTAAAAAGTATTTATTGGTTGGTGGCAAGTGCGACTGCCGAACATGAGGTCCTGGGTTCGATTCCCGGGTCGAGCACTACTAAATTGGTGAAACGTGGGAGTGTTCTACATTCCTCTGCTTATCTCTTCCAGTATAACAGGCGTGATGTTACGTATTACGTAAGTATTTATTTATTAATATTTGGCACTCTGTGCTCTCTGCCTACCCCGCAAGGGACCTGGCGTGAAGATATCTATGTATGTATGTATTTATTTATTAGTTATGCATTTACGTAACTAGGGAGTGTAAATCACTCCTCTGCCTACCTCTTCGGGGATTACAGGCGTGATGTTACGTTTTTTTTTATTTAAGAGTGACTCTAAATACATAAATAATCATCTTCACCAGTCTGTCTCATTTACTCAATTCACTGCTGGGTATAGATCACCCCTAAGGGGCTTTCCTGTAATCCCCACGCGGGGAAAGCAAAGCACTCGCAAAGCACAGCTTCTCCCACCCTCTACACTACTCTACGCTATGTTAGGGAAATCTTCCGTGTTATCCCGCAAAACGTTGATTTGATAATTCACTTGAGTCAATAGACCGTAACTCCAGTCCTATGCAATTTATACACAAAGAACCAATACCTATTGATCTTGGCTCGGCTATGTTATACAATAGCTGCATATGGTGATTGTCGATGGCCAGACTGCTCAATTCGGACGACAAAAAAGTCGCCGGACACAATGCAATCGGACCACAATTGGCTAATTAATTTGCTGAGTAACTCGGGGTACCGCGTCCTCTGTAAATTATGCATTCATGAAAATTTGTCACTATACCATAACACTTGGACACATAGTTCCGTCAAACGAGATCCCACCTAACACTGTGACTATCAAAACGCCTTGTGTTAGACAAACAATGTCAATAAAAAAGATTAAGTACAGTTTCAAAATTTAATCAAAGTTTCAATTATAGAAATTTTGATATTCCGAGGTGTTGGTGAATTAATAGACCACCCTCTGGTACACATTTTGAAATACGATAGTACAAAGAAGAAATTAAAATTAATATAACAGATTCCACATGTTTGGTACGTCGTGCACTCTGCCTACGGCCTAATAATTTACTTAATTCTTTAACGCATTACCAACACACAATATTAATAGACCCCACGTTCATAATATATTATGATGCAGCACGTATTCTCAATGCGGTTTTGTGATACAAATAACGTAAATAATATTGAAAATAAATAAATTAGTCAT